>JACXGM010001514.1:0-54169 GCA_016801145.1 Umbra pygmaea
GACAGATCCCTTACCTGGACAGACAGTGGGACAGATCCCTTACCTGGACAGACAGTGGGACAGATCCCTTACCTGGACAGACAGTGGGACAGATCCCTTACCTGGACAGACAGTGAGAGATCCCTTACCTGGACAGACAGTGAGACAGATCCCTTACCTGGACAGACAGTGAGACAGATCCCTTACCTGGACAGACAGTGAGTTTCTGATGTGAGCAGGAAGGACCTGGAGCATCTCCACGTAGCAGCGCAGTAGACCGAGCGTCCACGCGCTGGACTGAGTGTTCCCGTCCGAATCCTCATAGCTGAAGGGGTCCACAATGTAGACAACTATGGCCGGGGGAAACGTGACGGCGTGGGACTCGCCATCCGTAGGGACGCCCACCTTGTCTCGCTCCAAAGTACTGTAGAGAGAAGCAATCAGTTATAAACTAGCAAAAGGTTTTACATCAAAGACATTTAGCAGGCAAATGAAACTGGGAGAACTGAGTAAACAGAGTTCATAACTACACAATGAATAGAAAGACTAATATTCATTATGGTCACTGGTTAGTTGTAACTCCTATCACCTGGTCGTTAAGGTATTAGTTAGGAACTTCTCAAAATGGGTGAACCCAGAAGTTTTACTTTGTACATTTTACAACCCAGGAGAAATCGGTATGGTTTTGTTGTTCTAACTGGGCATTCACACTGGAAATTAGTAGAGGGCACCAGGGCGACACGGCTCTGTGCTTGATGTTACAAGACAAAATGGAATGTGTCAAGTGGTGTGGAATAGCAGCGCGCGTGAAGCTAAGCGTGGGGTGCAGAGGCGTCGTCGAGAGGGTGTGGAAAAGGTTAAAGGTTTATTTTTGAAGTGAAGGCGCATCAACCAATCACAACACAAACTGCTCTGAATGTACAACAAATGTCGCTAGAATTCTGTTATGTCAAAAACAATTGATGAGAACGAATTAAGTGTCTGGCAACCCTGTAATTTTACAATCATACTTTACAATAGTATCGATACCTCAAAAAGTAAAACAGGGCTGTACACTTGTCTTTTTTACAAGGAGAAAAATGTGCACCTAAGTTGAAAAAGGTAGAGGCACACAGAAAATCTAGGTACACAATATAAATACTGTAACTGGGGCAGTGTAAAACATACTTCAGTTTAGATAGCTTGACAAAATCCCCGCATACACTTTTCATAAACACTCTACCTTACAACCTCTCACACACACCTACTACCCCTGACACACGCACAAAATATTGTAGGTGTTGTTTCAAGTGACCATAAAACGCTGTAAACATGTTATTTCCCCAATTATAAAAATCTGAAAAAGTGATATGGGATAATAACTACATACACTATGCAGTGCCTTGTTACACACACAAAACAAACACAGCCTCAAATGCATCCTTTATCAAAGAGTGACTGGCGCTTGCCCCATTGACAAACACTGAAAGCACAAATCTTTAGATCTTCATTGCAAATCCTATTCAAATGGCAAAATAAGCTCTGCATAGTGTATGAAAACATAGTCCCATCGAAACATTTTTCTTCCCTAGAATAAATATATTAAAATATATTAATATACACACACACGCACACACAGGATTATTAGGAACACCATACTAATACTGTGTTTGACCCCCTTTCACCTTCAGAACTGCCTTAATTCTACGTGGCATTGATTCAACAAGATGCTGAAAGCATTCTTTCGAAATGTTGGCCCATATTGATAGGATCGCATCTTGCATTTGATGGGAGATTTGTGGGATGCACATCCAGGGCACGAAGCTCCCGTTCCACCACATCCCAAAGATGCTCTATTGGGTTGGGATCTGGTGACTGTGGGGGCCATTTTAGTACAGTGAACTCATTGTCATGTTCAAGAAACCAATTTGAAATGATTCGAGCTTTGTGACATGGTGCATTATCCTGCTGGAAGTAGCCATCAGAGGATGGGTACATTCTGACATTCAGTTTGGAGTTCAGGAGATTGTCTTGACCAGGACCACATCCCTAAATGCATTGAAGAAACTGCCATGTGATTGGTTGAGTAGATAATTGCATTAATGAGAAATTGACCGGGTGTTCCTAATAATCCTTTAGGTGAGTGTATGTTATATTATAAAATGCATGTTCTACAAGAGAAAGTAGTTGTTTTAACTACACAAGATTCTACAGTGCACATTTCAGATTGAAATGTCAATCAAATAGCCTTGAGCTGCCACCAGCCCGCAAGCCACTTTATTGTATAAAGTGTCTAATACTTTGTTAATACAGCAACCTCAACTATTTAGTAAAAAGAAAACGCACCATATACTGTAATGACTTATAAGCACACAATTCCAAAACGTAGAGGTGTTGTCCAGTGAGGCAGTGCTGGTTAGCGGCTGCATGGCACAGACATATTGCTGGCCTGGCCTCACACGTAATATACTAAGTGAAGTGGACAATGAGCTCAATCTGATACGTAGAGGTGTTGTCCAGTGAGGCAGTGCTGGTTAGCGGCTGCATGGCACAGACATATTGCTGGCCTGGCCTCACACGTAATATACTAAGTGAAGTGGACAATGAGCTCAATCTGATACAGATCTGTCAACATTGTCAACTCTGAAATCTGCACAAATACGCATTTCTTGCTCTGACATCTGTTTAAAATCCTCTCAAGCTTCCTAGCTGCCTATTTAAAGCCTTGCGTTTCTAACCACCAGAGAATTTACCCTTTGGCAAAATCTGGCTGGGATTGGCTTATTAAGCTCTGTGTTGCATTAGGGTTTTTGTAGTTTTGTAGTGGACCTGCATGAATCTATTTTTAGTCACATGCGAGTAAAAAAGTTGCACTGTAAAGCTCTGGTAAAAGCAGTCATGGCGACAGCTAGCTGATGTTGGTGTTCCTGGCAACTTTTTACCTATAGCTAATGATTGTCTACGTGCTTAAGTCAGCCAGAACTACTTAGAAGAAACTGCTTATTTAATGTGAAGTTATCCAGTATATGGTATATCACCAGTACCCAACTGATCGACATTTCCTATGAAACGTGCACTGAGCAGTGTGTTGTAGGTGTGCAGAGTGTAATGAGGCGGCCACTTGATTTTTCCTCAAGCTGGTGTGAATGGCCAGTCAGTCAATATATTTGCAGAGATTACAGACAATAACTGAACAAGAGGATTTCGGCTGATGGGGATACATACGTCTCTACGGGTTCTGAGCTGGCCTGAGGTTGGGTGGCAGTGGGGCAATTCTCTCCTGCACTGCCCACAGTCTGAGCCCCTGACTGGGGCCCATTCTGGGAAAGGCTGCCTTGCAGGCCTGATGTCCCAAATGGGGTGTAGGCACTGGGTTTGGCTGAGGGCATCCCCACACTGGCCATCCCCCCCGCTGCTTGGGGACCTGAGGACGACGTGGTGCTGGCTGAAGGCGGCGGAGTGCCGTTGGTGTTTGCGGGCTGGGCAGTGGTGCTGGTGATGTTGGTGCTCTGGGGACCTGAGGGGGGGGTGGTGGAGCTTGGGGTCGAGGGGGAGGCCACAGTGGGGCTGCGCTGGGTCAGGAGAGAGCTGTCCAAAGACTGGCCGGCCAGATACGGAGCTGAGGGGACAACAAATCAGCAATTACCAAATGTCTGACATTCAAAACAACCAATACATTCTAAAATTAAACAAGAAAAATAATCTAATCTGGTAAGTCAGAAAGAAACACGCAGATGTACCCAGGTCGTAGCGGCACACTTGGGCATAGAGTTTGAGTTTGCTGAAGGCGTCGCTGTTCCCATTACTGTTGGCCATCTTGAGGAACCAGTCACTGAGGGGCTGCTGGGCCAGGCTCCTGCCCTCCGCACTGCCCACCGGCACCACGCCCTCTGGGTACGTCTGACAGATGGCCCTGTGCTGGCCCAGTCGACAGGCCTGCAGAGACATCAGGGGAAACACCCAATTATATTGGCGTGTGTGTGTGTGTACGTGTGTGTGTGTCTGCCCGTATGAGCGTGGCCCATCTGCGTACCTCATACACAGCCGTAAGGTCCTTAAAGAAGCTCTTGGCCCCGCGGAGCAGAGCCTCGTTCTCAGGACAAAGGACTACATATCCCACGTCCCTGTGGGAACCAAAGGGGTCCAGCAGCAGCTTCTCCCAGTAAGGCAAACCGAAGGGCGACAGCACCACAAAGTCATACTCGTAGCCAACCAGGAAGGTGGGGATGGGCAGGGGCTCTGGAGACTCATCCGTGCCTAAGATTTAAGACAAGTGGAACAGTCAGACTAGGGACGGACCGATACTGGTCCTTGGTATCAGACCCAAGTATGCTAATACAAGTGGTTTAAGTACTCACACTTGTACTAGGAAAAAGGCTTGATAATCCAAGCTGATACTGCCTCCACTTTTCAGAGTGCCTCATACAACTTTGAAAGTCACTTTTCAGTGTGAAATCAAGTCATGAAAAATATATGTTTTTGTTCCAGATTTATTTACCCATCTGCCTTACAATAAAGGTTATTATAGTTTTTTTTTCTACTAGTTTTGAAAGTAAACTTTAAAATTTTGTTTCATTTTAATTAGTTGTTAAACTGCTCTAGCTAGTTTAAGTTAGTTTTCATTTTTCAGTAAGTTTCTATATACTTAAGTTTCAGTTTCAGTTTTTGTAAGCATCTACAAGTACACAGCTATGAATAACTAGCATTTCTCTGTGTATTTCCCATAGGTAAATCACACAAAACCAACTATTATTGGTTTCATTCAACTACTTAATTGTACAAATGTACTTAATCCAGATGCCTTATCTGACGTAATGGTTGTGAAACACTATAGATCATATTTACAGAACATTTCTGACTATGCTACATTCAACACAATACTGGGTCTTTAGGTATGACTTTTTTCAGGAATCTGTTCACAGACGGAAATCATCTCATTGTGTGTAATGTGTTACTGTCAGGTTGCCTAGGTGACTTTCTGAATGTAAACCTTTATAGTTGCAAGTTCCCTGTCCAAAATAAACAGAAAAACAACATCTGGATTTCTAAAACTCATCTTTTTACTTTCAGTTGCTTGTAGATTAGTTCCTTATTGACATTAGAAGAAAACACAAAGGGTAGCCTATGGTGGTCCAGTGGTCTATACATGCTGCCTCTGGTGCAGATAAACTGCTTTAGTATGGATTCCAATCCTACTCTGCCAGCCAAACGTTTTCCTCATCGTCTCTAGTTAATGTCCTAAAACAACATATAAAGGACTCAAATAGTTGCAATTGGTGGCATTATTTATGCAGTTAATCGCAATTAATCACAATTTTAAAATGTTAAAATTTGACCCGAAATACAAAATTCCATTTTAAAAGCAGTGCATTGTGTTAAAACGGCCATTGTAAACTATAGCTTGACTAGGAATGAACTAAGTGCAGTAGCTGTCAAAAAAGAACATTTCACCATTGGTTTAATTTTGTTTTTTTTCTAGTTAGTTTATTTTTTGTTTTTCACAAATCTATTGTAACTTATTTTATTTCAGTTTTACAAAATTGTTTTTTCATTGATAGGTTTAAGTCTTTGTTTTAGTTTACAATTACAACCTTGCTTACAACATTCAAGTAACATAAAGGCAACCTTTTCAGAAAAAAAAACTAACAGAGTTGGAAAAGTCATCAGTCCCAAGATTTTAATTACAGCCATCAGTCTGTTTGGGTATGTCTATTAGCTTTGCACACCAAAGTTGAGGAATATTTGCCCATTATTCCTTGCAGAATTGTTCAAGTTCAGGCAAATTGTGGTGAGCGGCGATTGACTGGTGTCTTCCATCTACAGATTTACAATTGGATTTAGGTCAGGGCTCAGACTTGGCCACCTAAGGATATTCACCATCCTATCCATAAGCAACTGCATAGTTTATTTGGTGGTGTGTTTAGTGTTGTTGTCGTGCTGGAAGGTGAACCACCTGCCCATCTTCAGTTGTCTAGCAGAGGGCTGCAGGTCTTACTCAAAAATTTGGGTGTCCTTGGCAGCATCCTTTTTTTCTCCAATCCGGATCAATTACCCAGTCCCCACTGAAGTGCAACACCCCTACAACATAATGTGGCCACCACCATGCTTCACAGTAGGTTTAAGTGGTGTGCTGTGTTTGGTTTTCGCCAAAAAACACTTGCAATTAAGTACAAAAGATTCTATCTTAGTCTCAGCGAACCATAAAACATTTTGCCACATGGCATTAGAATCTTTCATGTGTCGCGCAGAGCGCAAACGAGAACGTTTGTGGGCCATTTTCAGAAGAGCCTTCTTTCTTGCCCCACTGCCATTAAGGCAGCTTTGTGTAAAGCTTGTGAGATTGGTTAGTCTGTGCATGTAACAACAATCTCAGCCATAAAGACTTGTAAGTCCTTCATAGTTGCCATTGACCTCTTGGTAGCTTCCCTGATCTATGTCCTGCTGGCTCAGTCTTCCAGTTAGAAGGGACTAGGGATGGGCACGATTACTCGAATATTCTAAATGAAGTTAGTATTCGAATACTTGTTTTGCTTTAAATAAATTTTTATATGAAATTAAGCATTTGTGTCATGTATTATAAGAGTTGTGACATTAAGATATTTAATAAATAATAAGCAAAAAAGGCCATTCTGCTGTAGTCTGTCATTTGGCGCTCAAACCCGGAAAGATGGCAAGCAAGCAAAGCGAGGTGTGGAGGTATTTTGATCATGTTGACAACCAAGCAAACGTTCAATGTAAAATATGCAATGTCAAGCTAGTGTATCACAATTCTACACATTCAATGCAAAACCACATGAGGTTGAAGCATACAGAAACTCCTTTTTTACAGGACAAACGCAGCACCGCATCACCTTATTTTCTACCTTCAATCAAAACTGTGACCCGGTAAGAAGCGACCACATCACGCAGTTGATCACCACAATGATAACAAAAGACGTGCTATCTCTGAGTTGTGGAAGGACAGGGCTTTCAAGAACTTATGAAATTTGTTGAACCTGAGTACAGCGTGCCCTCACGCAAGACATTCACTGTGAGGGTTGAAAATAAATATAACGAGAGGGTGGAAAAACTGAAAGCCGACCTTGATGTCACAGAAAGTGTAGCTATCACTACAGATGCGTGGACTGCCCTGACAACTGAATCATACACAACTATTAGACGAAAGGCACACAGCAGTAAACTAGTAATGGACTCATCATGGAACAGCCAGAAGTTAAAACCACTGCAATTGATGTCAGGTCAGAGGCAAGTAGCACGTGGTGTGATCTGGGAAGTGACTGGTCGTACCTAAAAAAGTTTTTAATGGTTACTTTAAGGGGTTGATCACTTATCCAAACCAATTATTTCACTAATTACATTTTAATAATTGTGCAGAATTCTTGTAAATGTTATTTTTACTTTGATGTCGAGGGTTATAATGTGTAAATACAGCTGGCAAGTTAGATTTAATTTATAAAAATGTCCAGGGTGTTGTGACAAAAGGTAAGGATTTTGACAGGGTAAGATGTATTTCTATAGGCACTATACATTCCAGCACCTTGTACACTTTCGCATTGGTGAAAAGGGTAGATGACTTCCTCTTTCAGACAACAGTGTAAAGTTGTAAAACTGTATTTATTGCAACTTAAAATGAGAAAGAAATGGGATTATATGGGATAATGCTCCTCTTCACTATACAGTGCATTGTTGCAAATAAAATGACCACCTAAAATGCATAATAATGACCCAAGACGGACCCACACGTGCCTATTGAAAAACGCTGTAGAAGCAGAGCACAGAGTTCCACATAGCAACTCTATTCAAATAGCAAGTAGTTAAATTTGTTTCACTCATTGCTGTTTTCGTGTAGCCTAACATTCGCATAATTATAAGTGCTTATATTACAATTCTAAAGGAAACGTGCAAATTGACAAGTACAGAACCGAACAAACTTTGGCCACTGGTTTTTAACACCACCTATCAGTCCGCTTTGTCCCTTGTGACAGGGCGGGAAGGCTGCTAGTTGTTAGGCAAGTAACTGTATACTCTGTTGTCGCAGAAATTAATAAACCTATGAGAAGGAAAGAAAATGTAGGCAGGTTGCAACACTTCTGGGTGAACATAATACTGCAAGTTAGTTCTGATATACTAAGGTTAAGAAATATACCTTAAATGAAAAACGATGAAGCATGTTAATATTTTGTTCACTAAATTATTGACAGTAGATCATTGTTCTATAATCAGTACAAAATTAATCAAATTCCTTAACAAAATATTATATAATTATAGGTCATTATCCCTGTTTCGAGAAAGTAATTTAAAAACAGACATTCTCATCTTACACAAAATGGCAGCAATGCATATTTGCAAATGCATGGCTCTTGCATTTGCTTTCACAAACTTGTTTCTCTCACTGTAGGAGACGTAAACTATTAAAATTATTAGTAATAAATAATACACATTCTTGACATACACTATAAATTATGTTCTTCTGAATATGAAGGAGCATATACCATAAATATGGTAACGCCACATCCCTAAGTCAGACTATGTAAACTGTAGATTCACTCACCAAACGGCGCACGCACACACACACACACACACACACACACAAAAATAATACATTTCCAAAATTTTCCATACAGCTTAAATTTCCGTCAAATCCTTTAAAGCGTTTCTACTTTGCCAAGGTGATCCATAGCTATTTAATAGGGATGGGCCAATAAAATTTTTTGTGGAACGAGTACAAGTACAGAGTATTGCATTTTGGGTACTTGCCGATAGGAGTACCGATACACAAGTACTTTTAAGAACTGAGCCAAATGTCACATTTATCAAGCTAAAATCTGCTATTTCTTAGATGTTGATAAGCCAATTAAAATATAAAAAAGTAAATAGGCTATTCCTACATATCCAGAAGAACATCATTTACATTGCAAGTCAAGAATGTTTAATATTTATTACAGATGTTAATGGTTTAAGTCTCCTTCCCTAATTAAGTGAGAGAAACTTGTTTGTAAACGCAAACGCAATAGCCGTGTGTGTTCGAATTTGCCCTAAGCATTGCAGAGGTTTTGTGTAAGATGAGAATGTCTGTTTGAAGTGACTTTCTCCAAAACAATGACCTAATCATATATTATTCTGTTAAGGTATTTGACTGTTTATTATAAATTGATACACAATTATTGCCGTACTATCACTGTAATCTATTGAACAAAATATAAATAGGCCACATCGTATTTCCTTTAAGATATAATTCTTAACGTTAGTATGTCAGAACTCAGAAATACCACTATTTTGTTCACCCAGAATTGTTGCAAACTACAGACAGCCTTCCTGAAGGTGGCTTTCAGAGGCATAGGTCCGGGGCATTCCTCATGCCGTTTTGTACAGTTACAGTATGCACCGAATAGCCTAATAACTTCGTCCTTTGTTCATTCCTGTACTTAAATTTGCACATTTCCTCCTTGAGGATTCGAATATTTTTTACCTATAATTTTACAAATATTAGGCTACAAGAAAATAGCAATGAGAAACAATTTTGTATTTCGCCATTTGAACTCTACTGGACAACTGCTGAGGAAAATAGTTTTAATGGCTAACGTGTGTCTCAGTCTTTGGAATGATTATGCATTTTAGGCGGAGATTTTAGGCGGAGATTTTGTGTGCAACCTCATATTGCAGGGAAGCATTATCGCATTTAAATCGCTTTTTTTCTTTTTTAAATAGCAATAAATACAGTTGTACAGCTTTAGAAGCATGGAATAAGGAAGTAGACTGTCTTTATCATCAATATGAAATATATGCATAGGGCTGGAATAGCTCTACATTTCCATTGACACATTTACGTGAATCAGATTTACAACTATGGCCATCTATGGCTAATCTGTAAAGCGTTGTGCAGCATAACGCTCTTAAATGTGGAGAAAGTATCGGCTTGGAGTATCGGGCCTTTATTACAAGTACAAGTATGAGTACTTATGCCCAGTATCGGGCCTGATACAAAGTACTGGTATCGGTCCATCCCTACTATTTAAAACTTCAAAAGGTTTGATTTGTTTTTAATTCAGTCAGTATTAAAACAGCAAATAATTCGTATTTGCTAAACTATAAAATACATGCAATATTTGCCTTTCATCCTGTGGAGACAAAAGAAACAGTCTGTTGGCTTCATGCGTGGTGGCCAGATGGAGTCAACAGCATGTTGAATTAAATTACATGGGCTTTAAGATAACAGGAATGTCCAGGTCTATGTGCTTTTCATACCACTATGCCAATGTGATACATGTATACTGGTAGATAGAATGGGCTTCCCAAACACCACTTAAAATGTTAACTACAGAGCAGCCTATCCCTACCTGGAAGAATGATATAATTACCATCAATCACCTGGACATGTTAGTAAGTGAACACTCCAATCAAACACACTGACGCATAGCTAAACAAACATCTTGATGGTGTGCACTTGAATAAAAGGGCACGTACACAGAAACATGGTTAGTGAAGCTGTGGTGATGTGTGGATTTACAACACTTCAAGATCATACCTTAAAAACTAACCATCTAAATAGATTTGATAGCATCCCCCTTCTTACCCAAAAAAACTTTCCAAACCAACTTATTTCATAAGAACCTAATTCCAATTAAATTGATTGAAAATGCTTTTTTTTAGTGCATCATCATCATATAAATGTATTATATTTATAATTATTTGTCTAACATTACACCTAATATTGACTAACACAAGTGTGAGACACATCGATGTTGTCATTCATCATTACCATATGATCCCCTGCCGGCCATCTTGTGGAACTGCTGCCAGGTGAGCGGTCCCTGAACACCCCAGGAACGTACACTCCTCTTCTTCTGAATGGCATCCTGGAGCACAGGCTGCAGGGAGAGCAGCACCCGCAGAACGTCCTGAGAGAACAGCCGGCTCACATCGGCAGCTAGAGGGTGGGAAGGACTAGCATCACACACACAGCTCCAAACAACACTGGCTTTCACAAAGATGGCGCACAAGTAGGATAGGAGAATCATTAATAATAATTGAATAAACGTTTAGACTCACCTTTGCGTTTAGGCCAGTGGTGTAGGCACGTGCTCTTAACCAGCGCCTCATCCACCTTGCCCCCTGACATGTTGTCCATGAACTGCCGGCCATGTTCCAGGGCCATGTAGCAGTCGTTATAGCAATCCCGCTCCTCCACGCGTAATGAAGAGCGAGACTGGGCTGAGGATAGAGCCCTGGGGTACTCCACCCCAGCCATGGGGGAGAAGGGGTTGGTGCACTGGTCCTGCAGCAGTAGGATGAGCTCGTCCGGGGGTCTCTCCTTGGGGTTGCCTGTCCTGTGTAGGGAGGAGGAATGCAGCTCCTCAAAACGCCTCTCAGAATCCCGGCCGGCATCAGATTCACGGCCCACCACGTCCAGCTCGTCCTCCAGGAAGAGCCCCGCTGAGCTGCCGTAGCGACGGTTGACCACGGCACTGAAACCGCAGGTGCAGGGGTACTGGGCCTCTCCATTATCATTCAGATACACGCCCACGTCCGCTCCCCGGATGTTCATGTTACACACGCATACGCAGCAGCTGTCGAAGTTACAGTCCTTGAAGAGGTTCATGACGGACTCTGAGAGAATGAGGGTGACGTACAGGCTGTGGGCCTCTGGGATGGATGGCACCGTGGCTGGCTCTACTGAGCTGAGGGGTCTGCAGGTGGAAGGCGTGGAGGCCGGCGAGTAGAGGTCAGAGTTATCGTATTTCAGCGATCCCTGGACGCTTGAAGGCCCCCTGGGGGTACGTGGTGTACGGGGAGTGCGTGGGGTGGGCGCAGAGAAGCGAGGGGTTGCCGGAGAGGGCAGGATGCCGGTGCCACTGTTGCTAGGAGGGGCGCTGTTGGACAGGAAGGGGGTGTGGGTCTGAGGTGTGTAGCTCTGGTAGTCTGGCTCTACACTGGGGATGTTACTGTGATATGGAGACAGAACAGCACACATTGAGCTACTGCAATATCTACAGGAAACCTCAAATAAATCCAATGACACAAAAGGGTATGACATTTTAAGATGCATCTCTAAACATTTAGCTTTGCAGTATGTTGTTTAAATGTTTATTTAAATAGAATCACCATCATAATTCAGACAGGTACAATTTAACTCAAAACTGAAGTTGAGACTGACAAAGTGGGACACAGTTTGGCACATGCATGACACAGTTTTTGGGGACCCTCTTTGGCTTGGCTGTGACACATTTCACAACCCCTGTCCTAAAAACCATCTTTGAAGAATTCAAGTGGACCAGTCTGGTTACCCGTCTTTGGTGAGGAGGCCCATGGATTGCACGGGGGGTATGAGCTCCAGTTTGCCCATTGTCCAGCTGGGTGTGTAAACGCAGTCCTCCGGCAGCTTGATGGGCACCATACACTGACTGGGGAGCATCTTCAGCGGCGCAAACATGGAGCATCCTGTGAAGGCTTTGCACGCCTCCATCTTGTACACGAAGGAAAAGTCCTGGAGGAAGATGAAGAGGAAGTTGAGATTCCATCACGCCTACGCTGTACTGAACAATACGTCGTCTAGACGCTTGCTTGTTACCTTGACTTCATAAGGCTTGGGGCTGCAGAAGCCTTCCTCCACCTCCATCTTGAAGTGGCTGCTGAGATGGCTCCCGTCGAGCATAGTGAGTCCCACCCCGGCCTCCAGACCACCATAGTCCTTCCCCCCAGTGTTCATGGGGGAGTAGCCCATGATGTGCTGCTCCAGGGAGGGTGGTGTGGGGAACATCTTGTGCAGGTCAGCAGAGCCTGGGGTTTGGAGAGGAAAGACGGAGGCATCAGACTGGTGCTTTCATCTGTGACACAGCAAGGATCTAAAGACACTTCAACAGTTTAGACAAGAAGAACGTACTTATGCAGGACAGAGGGTCCAGATTTGCTGGTTTATGTTCCTTACTGCTAAACTTGTCTTCGGGTCCATGAACTCCAGCTCTCCTGGATCCAGGCTGCAGGTCAAAGTTTTTTTGTTGTAAAAACTAGTAAAGTTTATTATTTAAAACAATGTTATTAGAAGACCTAAATGTATATAAAAATAAATAAAAAACTTGAAGTAGAGAAAAGGGCATGAAACCTCAGCAACTGTCCTCCTTGCAGATATGATGGATACTTACAGTGAGCTCATCCTCGTCTGAGTTAAAGAGGTTGTCCAGGTCGTTGATGGACACAACCAGGTCCGTCTCATGGATCAGACTGGTAGAAGCCACGGGCTTACTGCCAGCCCCACCCTGACCATCTGTACACAGGGAAACATGGAGAGAAGGTCCCATCAGTAACCACACTCTTGTGAAAGTACCTCATGAAAGTTGCCAACAATAAATAAGGAGACTCACCATCTGTTGACGCTCCACTGCCATCATCACCCTAAACAAAACAGAGATCACAAAGAGAGCATTCATGATGTTGGGATTTGCGACATCACAGAATGAACTGATCAAGTCCAACCACATTAAATAGCCAAAACAATTTCATGGATGTTGACGGGAGTACCCACCCTGTTTCTCTTGCCAGGCTCTCTCTCTGAGCCAGGTTTGTCCTTCTTGTCATTGAAGATGTAATCGTCGTCTCCCTCCTCGAAGGCGTAAGGGTCTGGCTCATCCTCCTGGTCCTCGTCAGTCATGGCCGCCACCAGATGACTGTTCCTCCTCTGAGTGTAGGTCCTTACCAGCTCCTGGGACACCTTCAGATGCCTGCCGCAACCAGACATTAACCTGCAAGCAGACAACGTCACACAGACTATTAGCAATGTGTCAAAGTAGGTGAATATGATAAAGCTAAGTCAGGCCTGGTCAGTCCCTGGATGGGAGACCAAAGCTGCTGGAACTGGTGTGGGACGGCCTGTAGGGGGCACTCTTCCCTCTGGTCTAAAGGTCATTCCCAATGCCCCAGGGCAGTGATGGGGACATCTACCCTGTGTAGGGTGCAGTCTTTCAGCTTAAATTTTAGACAAGAGTCCTGACACTCTGTGGGCTCTAACAATCCCATGGCCCTATTCGTAAGAGTAGGGGTGTTAACCCTGGTGTCCTGGACACATTTCAAATGTGGCCCTCTCATACCACCATGGCAACCTAATCATCCCCCGCTTTCAATTAGCTCATTCATTTTCTCCCCCCACTTCTCCCAGGCTGTTGTCACAGCTCTCCTCCTCAGTGAACTTGCCTGGTAAATTAACAGTGAAACAAACAATTATCGTAACCACACATCACCTAATTTACCAGCAACTGTGACAAGTGAATTGTAAAACGTATAATATGTCTCAGATTTGACAAACATTACACGTTTTGACGAGGTGCATATATGATCGGGTTTAGCGGGGCTTGTCAGTGAGAATACCTGCCTGAGCAACAGTATCATAGATATACAGTGCAGTCCAGTACAGACAAAAGAAAGACCGTTAGCTCCCCAGAATTAAGAGCCCTTCTGCTGGGTCAGCACCAGTAGGCTAGATGAAGTGAATGTAAAGAGTATCGATGAAAAAACATTTAGTTACGAAAATGAGGAATATGATAACAACGTTCTGAGAAATTTGGAAAAGTAACAGTTCAAGCACAAAAAATGGACAAACAATAGTGGCTGGTAAAATGTGGGCATCCAGCCTAGCTGATGCAATGTCTGTAACATTGTTACCTTTTGGATTTGCTGAAAGATGTCTCTGCAATTACCTTTACTACAGCATTCGGAATTCAGACGTGCCTCTATTAAGTCTGACAGCACAATGGGTGGATGCAGGTTTCATATTATGTAGCATTAAAACGCTGGTATTGATCGGTACTCTGTATCGGTACTCAAAGTTCAGAACTTGGATCAGTATATGAAATGAAAGTGGTATCGGTGCATCGGCACGTCTGAAAGGAGATGGGAGAAGTGTACTCACTCCGTGACAGACACAACGCTGTCCTGCGACGTCCCTCCTCCTGAGTCGTCCCGTAGCTTGTCAACAGGCAGCAGAGGTGTCAGGAAGTCAGAGTTCTTCTTACGGGGCAAGTTGAAGTACTTCCAGGGGTTATGGGCTGAGTCCTCATTGGGGTTGATGGCTGAACCAACATACACAGTGGGCTCCAGAGGCTCGGGGTAGGCCGGTGGGAAAGGCAGGGGCTCCATGTGGGACTCGTTTGACGAGGTCTTCTGGGGAAGCAGGCAGGGCTCGGAGGAGGGGTAGAAGTGTTGGTGGATTGGGGTGGAGGAGCTCTTAATGGCCCCAGGGTCTTCCTCCCCACCCTCACAGGGGTGAGGACTAAGGGGAGGTGGCTGGGGTGAGCCGGCTAAGTCTTGGGGGGGCCCGTGGGTGTGTAGTGTGGGGGCTTTGGAAGGGGGTGTGTCCACATGGTGCAGGGCGGGATAGGGGCCCTCGTCTGGGGGTCTCAGACAGGCCCTCTGGTTCTGGGGCTCCATGGCCATCTCCTCAAACACATAGCTGCGGTGATGGAATGGTGTCTGGGGCCTCTTCTGCAGTTTCTCCCCCTTCTCTAGCTTGTCGCCTAACTTGTGTTTGGGGGGTGGCTGTGGAGGCTGGCCCACCGATGGGGGATGTCCTGAGGTGCTGCCTGATCGCTGCTTCTGGTTTTTATGCCTGAGTGAAGTAAAATATTTGAATAGCAATTAACTGAAACTACAAAGTCATCCATGATTTTAATCAAGTAATCTCTGGTTATATACTACTTTGTTTACATTTGATGAATACTTAATTGTAGAGAGTCATCTACTCTCTGCTCACATTAGCAGCCAGTATGCCCCTACCTTAGGCTGGTAGGTTTCTAGCTAGTTGGCACACACAAGAAGGTTAAATATCATCCCAACTCCAAAACAAAGGTTCTGTTCTTACAAAATGTGGTAGGCTAGTGAAATACTGCATGAGAACAATGAAAGTTAATTGTAGAATAAGCCGAATACACCAAAAAATCTGTTATATATTCTTTAACAGATTTTTTTATGCCTTTTGATGATTAACAATGTATTTCTGTGCAATAGGGTTGCATTTTAGAAAGTATATTTGCTATAGCCTATTATTGGGAAAGGGAAAGAGAAAATCGCAAAAGAAAAATGCAAGATAGATGAATGTTACAGAGAGGACTTGTCGGGTTGTCACAAACAACTTTAATTACAAGAACTATAAAGCAAACTTAACAGTACAGCATACTACATGTATACTAAAGGAAACCAGTGTTTGTGTATCGAACAGATCAAACTGATCTTAATTATTTACAGTACGTTTGAAAATACATAGCCCATTTGTAATTTTCTACAATTGATTACATTTAGATCTAGCCTAATTACCTTTATTCTTTGGACTGAAATTGAATGAAGAACTGCTAAGTGTCAAATAGCAAGTAAGGAAGAGGGAAGTGCATCATTTAAAAAGGTTCTCGCTTTCGTTTTGGATTCATCAAAATGCAGTTCAAGACTAGCTTAAAGTGGGAAAATACGTAGATTTACTAAATAATTTAAGGCTACTAGTATTACATAGCCCTATTCGTTTTTATAAGGTAAGCGTAATAATTATACTATACACTTCAAATGGGTCTCCTGTTTAATAATAGTTTAGCGATGACATCACGGTCTCAAACCTGGCGTTTTATTATTGTTTTTAATATAAAAACTATAACTCACTCCATTAGAGAGCAACACGTTGGATAAAATGACATTGCAGTATTTTCCTGTAGTCGTTTCTGAATCTAGCTTCACGAGTTTGTGTATTTTTTGTGTGCTTTTGCGCTGCCATCCATTTTTTGAAACAATTAAAATCCTACACTGGGTTCTCCACATGCCAAATGCATTCTTACAGCTATAGTCATTCGCAGCATTTTAATTACGTTATTTAATATGCGTTAATACGGTGCAGGTGTGTTATACCTGCCAATTCACCCCTCGTAGCACATAGAATAAATGCCAATTTCATGAATAAAAGAAGCTATTACATCATCTATTGATGATGTTTGGATACGTCCATTCGACTGTGTAAAGTCAGACACTGCACAGCCCTAATAACACAATCATGAATAATTATCAACCAGTGGCAGATCTTCTAGACCACCTGTTTCACTATATTATTTACAGTCTGTGCTCTCATCATTAGGCAGTTATCAAAGATAACTGCCCCGCTTGCGTCTTAGACCCCGTTTACACGTACATGGTTATTTTAGAAAAACTGAGACATATCCCTTCATTTGTGCCCTTCCTTTACACGCAAATGGAGAACTTGCCTCTGAAAACAATTTTAAAATATCCGGCCAGAGTGGAGATTTTGGAAAACTCAGTTTGCATGTAAACTGAAAAAAACAGAGGTTTAGGCAGCAAACACAGTATGCGCCAAAATTTGCACCTGCGCCAAAAGTGTGACCTATGTTTACATTTTCATTTGGCTATTTTCGGGAATCTGATTGGCTAACGTGGACTTCAGCCTTTCGTTACACTGCCACCTACACGTCTGGCATGCTCTTGACGGCATATACACGGGTTTGTGTAAACAAACACTTTACTGAAAGCGAAGAGGTGTGCGCAATGTTATTTTGAAAACGGAGAGCGTGAAATGTCAGTTTATGAAAATAGCTGGCCACGTGTAAACGTAGCCTTAGCGTGCAATTTCTTAAGGTTGTGGAATTTCATTACAGAAGCAGATTTTACATGAAAGTACAGCATTCTAAAGCCTAGTCCATTCATGTCAGTCTGTTTTTAGTCCAGCAAAAAATAAAGGCTCATCTTAACAAAAAAAAGACAAACCATGACAGACTTGGAATCCAACTGCATAACCAGACATGGGGTCTTTAATGGTTAACTAATGCTGCTGTTTTAATAGATGTAGGCTAGCATTAGTACCTTGAGCAGTTGCAGTGTGCCCTATGTGACGACTCCACAAAATCCCACACTCCGGTTGTGTCTCCCTCCTCACAGGTCCCGTTGGTCAACGTGGCGAATTTCCTCCTGAAAGGCCACCAGAGGCAGAGAGATCAGAACACTTGGCCACTCCAGCAGCAGGACACAACAGGGGGTGTACATACTTGCTCTGTGCCCGGTTGGTGTTGCACTCCTGCCACACGCTCTCCAGCACCTGAGCGGCCAGCCTGCGGGGGATCTTGCCACTGTGCGTGCGGCTGCTGTTGGAGCTGAAGCCGTCCGGTGTGGAGCAGAGCTTCAACCACCTCTGTGCTGCCTGACAATCTACTGGGGAAAAGACGGAACTCATCACTTAATTGCATTATCCTATAGAATTCATTGGTCAAAATGATGAGTCTTAAGTATATCTAAATTAAATTCAACATTGTTTCATGTTTAAAAGACAAGACACTAATTTAAGACCGATACTGAAACCCTAAGACTCTCAGCGTTTTTGTGCTCCTAATCAACTAGTTATTTAACTGTAAGACTACCTGTGTTGGCCTCCTCTGGTGACGTGGGTGGTGTAAGGGTGACTGAGGACATGGCAGGGTCTCGGTGGGCTCCCTGGCCCTGCTGGCCACCACATAGGACAGCTAAAGGGTTGACTGAACCCTGGGGGGCCAGGACAGGGAGGTCTGACTGGGGCACAAGTACCAAACAGGCAGGGTACACCATCCTCACCCCCGCTGGAACAGAGCAGCACAACACATTTAGTTAGTGATAGTTAACAAATCCCACACATCCATATAGACTGGCAATAGGATGTGAGATCTTTAACATTAACACACACACAGACCAAAACACACATGAACTGTAGCAACAACTGCCCTCTTACCAACAAGGACTTCTACTGCTGCTAGCGAATCGTCCTCCCAGTCCACATCATCCATCTTGTCCTCAGGACGATCCTTTGAGCTTGGACTGATGGGATAGAATTGCCTCCACTCCTCAATGAGCTTTTGGGTGGGGTGGTCAGACATCTTGAAGGACTGACCAGTGACTGTTCCATTCAGACCGTATGGACTTAAGATGACTGTGGAAAAAGGGCGAAAGTGGAAATGGTGTGAGCAGAGCTCTAGAGAGCAACAAAACCATTTGCCACGCGACAGTGGTCCATGTTAGGAGCGTCCGGTTTGGGCTGTGGAATTATCCCAATTTTGATCGCGATTTCAATTTCATCTCCTAACGATCACAAAAACAATTAATTGGGAAAAAGCGATACTTTTGTACATAGCATTTTGTAAGAACCAATTTGTCTTGTGTTCGAATGACAAGCACAAGCGCAGTTTTGCCCATCCGGAAAGCTAAACTCAATCAGTTGTCTATTAAAGACTCATTTTACAGTGCAACTCCATATCCATCGAGGGCAGAGGCAAAAAAATAACACATGCCGTTGCATAATCTTTAGCCAAAGATGTGTGCCTAATCAGCACAGTGGAGAACAACAGCTCTACAATGTTGTTGCTTACTTTGGACAAGCATTATAATTTGCCAACCAGAGTTGCTCTGCATGCTTTATATGACAAATGCTGTGCAGAAGTGGCTTCGTTCGTTCAACGTATTGTTTTAAAATATCGCCCTGTATTGTAAATGTCCACCTTTTTCCTTTGCTTAATGCGTTTTATATATTGAGTTGCACTTCTGGATTGGGGAACTTCCATTCAAAGAGCCCAGACCAGCCAGTGGAGTACTGCAGTCAGTTCACACCAGGCCATTTGATTCTTGGTTCAGTTAAGAGGAGTACTGCAGTCAGTTCACACCAGGCCATTTGATTCTTGGTTCCGTTAAGAGGAGTACTGCAGTCAGTTCACACCAGGCCATTTGATTCTTGGTTCAGTTAAGAGGAGTACTGCAGTCAGTTTACACTAGGCCATTTGATTCTTGGTTCAGTTCAAATTTAAGTTAAATCAAAATGTTTTGCAAGATCCCTTAACTATTCAACAGTAGGTCATTTAATCCAACAAAGGGATTCACTGCTAGACCAAGAACATTGCATTAGGATACATAAAGTTGCACTGATATTTTGTGAACCCTTTTGAATCACATCTGCAACTGCATACATGGCTTCTAGTCTGTTTCATTTGAATCATAACAATAGAAAAACAGTATGATTTTCCACATGAAGTGGAATATGGAGGTTCAGAAGACCTCAATAGAAGAATTGTTAAAGCTCATAAGGCTATAAACATCTGCATATTCTAAAGACTTAAGCTTCAGTTGACACTCAGTTCCACAGCTACCCTCCCCAAGAGTCTGTGTGTAGCAAGGAACAGACTCCTGGGCACATTGTACCCAACGGCCATGCCCATGAGTGCATAATAGGAGACACTAAACAAGAGCAAGATTAAAGGGACGACACAATGGATGAAAACACTGCTCAAAGAAACATTGCTGCCCATGAAGTTTACCAAAAGCCACCTGGATGTTCCACAACATGCCTAGAACACTGTACAAACAGACAATTCCAAACTGAACTTTGTTTCAAACCTCATCTGAGCTGTAAAGTTTAGTGCAGGGAGCTGAAATGCTGTGGAATTACCCAAAGCAAGACGTTCATGCAAGACACTAAACTTATCAATAGATTGAAGAACTCCAAAAAACGTTCTAACCATTATGTAGGTCTGATCAGCAAATACAAAATGCTTTGCTGTGTTTATTACTGCAAAAGGAGGTTCTACCGCTTACTTAAAATCACATTTCAGACTTTATCCAACCTATGTTGTTTACAGTAAAGACAGTACAGATAATCTTTGTTAAATAACAAGGTAAATCTATTGTAATGACACAGATGAAGAAGCCATTCATGCAGGTAATTCACAAGGGTTTCTAAAATTTCTCACAAATTTACAACATCAAGAGAATGCTAAATGATCGGAAAATGTATGTATCCAGAATGCATGTCTTATTACATTTTATATTGAAATAAAACACAGGTGAAAATCAAACAACGCAGTTGCAAAACAGAAGCGTATACTGGTAAAACATGAAGTGTTTCATGTGATTCAGTGCAAACCAGTGACAATATTTTATCAGCCTGCAATGAATCGGTAGGATTCTCAGTTAAATGACTAAGATGGCCTTTTGAACTGCACAGCAGGTCCGCTATTTATACATTATTTAAACAACTTGCAAACTGCAAATCACACAACCACAGATACCCCTGCCAGCTACCCCTGCTATTGCATTGGCCGGCTACTATTTTGCACCATAAACAATTTGCATAGCCCTACGATGAGCAACTTCTGTGTCTTTACCACATTTGTAAGCGCGCGTTTCCTGGCACACCTCTTACACATATAAAAAGCAAGTGAAAACAACCATAACATGTGTTCTGATTGCCTGTTATTGCACATTGGATATTTTCTGTGACAATATCCACATTTAACACATTTATGGTAATATCAAGCAAAAATATCATTTGTAAATGACACACACGCTCGCTGTAAACGCCATTAACAGAAAAACTTGTTTCAGAGTGAGACAAACTTTCCATTTTCATACCACTACACAGGTGTTTGCAAAGCATACGAAACAATTATGTTTGCCACCTCATTTTTGACAGATTTCAAATAATGCAAATATTTCCAGCTGTTATTATACATGTATGCTTCCATTTTGCCAACCCCCAATCTGCAAAGCCTATGCATTTCCTGTTAAAGCGCATAACCTCTTTCCTTTTCTTTTAGATCGGCGTGGCGCAATGGTAAACAGATTTAAAAAATAACAATGGATAATAAATGATTTATTTACTATCAAATGTGGTGGATAGCAGTCTGAGATTTACTTGTTAAACTGAAAATCTAGCTGCAAATGGTGCTTTGGCAGGTGTTCATTTAGGACCCTGTCACACACTGTAGGAGGATTTGGATCAAGGGAAGTTTTAGGTATCCCTGTATTAGTGCATAACTAACTGAAATATGTCTAATAGTAACACATATCAGTGTTTCCACTATGTTGCTTGGGTAATGGCGGCCCGCCATGGCAAAATTTATTCCCCCACGGTATCTCTCCGGTAAAGTAGGTGGCAGTATATGCACCTTTTAAGTTGGTTGCAATCTGCCATAATCTAAGAAGAAATTGATAGAGTGCATGGTGGAGAATAGCTCGGACCTGCGCTTCACACCGCAAGCGGGCACATGCACCACTTGGTGCAAAAATTGAAATTAAGAAAATAAATTGCTTTCTGGAGGATAACTTGTGATCGGTGTGTGCATCCTTGATAACTGTAAGTCGTATAACTTATGTTGTCAGTTCATTTAAGCCTGTTATTGTATTAGCCTATAGTTTGTGTAAATTTAAATTAAGTTAACTAGTGATTTTTGTGGTTTGTATACTTCACCTGCTAGCTAAATTGCACGTGGCTGTTGATTCAATATGATAGCGATTGCTGAACACCCTTTGCTTGTTCAGCAATCGCTATATGTTTGTATTTTAGGTGCATTATTTATGTACATGCTGAAGTAGTTGTTTCACTGCATTAAGATAATTAATTAATAGTTGGTTTGTTGTTATTATATATTATAAAAAAGATAGTTCAAGCACAACTGAAACTATGCCTCATTGTTTGTGAATAGAGGTGAATAAATATATTTGTTTGTGTTGTAGTACAGTTTTAGTTCCGTTTCATATGTAAAACATTTGGTGGCGGAGGGGTTTGTTCTTGTTCAGACAGACCTGCACCCCCTGCTAAACAAAATCCAAAAGAAACACTGCATATGGTTGATAATTTTTCAAAGACTTTGAATGTTTTGGATATGTAAAATTAATTTCAAACAAATGTACACAGTGAATATGGCACAAGATGAAATAAAGAAAATGCATAATTGTTTGTTCATATTTTTTTAACATCCTCTTTGAAAGACAACTACAAAGCCATATATTTAGATAGGGTCCTGGAAATAATTCTAATCATGTCCCCCAGGGGACAACGACATGTCTACAATTCTAGAATGATATACTGAACAGCCAATGAGCGTTATTAAGTATATTTTCACAAAATACGCACCTTGAGGACATTTTCCTCCGGGTCATGAGACCGGAGTGTCTTTCAAATATCGCTGCAGTCCTGAATTTTTTTTACGTAAGATGGATTTCACAGTTTACCTGGGAAAACTATGCTCTGTCATTACTGGGACTCTTTGATGACAAAAAAGATTTGACTAAGTACTAGGGCTGAATGATGTTGTGTTTTAGCATCGACATCGCGATGTGCGCATGTGCGATAGTCACATCGCCGGAACATGCAATGTGAAGAAGGGTAGCACTCAATGACAGTATAGGTAGCACCACAGTTTACACAAGTTTGTTGTATGGTTTTGTTGCTGGAATGACATGCACGCTCCGCATGCCTGCACAGTGATTGGTTCGCTGTGATTGGTTGTTGTGCCGATGCTCACAGCCAACATTCTCTGTCACTGGCAGAGCTGTACTAGCGAAAGATGAGCGACGAAGAGGATACGCATTACGCAGGAAAAAAAGGATGGTTTCGTACCAAAAATAAGGTCAAAATCTTTGGGACTATTTCGGCTACAAAAAATAGGATGTTGACCAAAAACAGGTACTTTGTCAGGAGTGTTATAAAGTTGTGGCTACAAAACAAGGAAAAACCACCCATTTGTCTGATCACTTAAAACGGCACCACAAAGCTCTTTACGACGACTACAAAATCAAATTTCGGATGTCAATCAAAACAAAACACTATTTGCGATGCCTTTGCCAGTGTGACATCTTAACAGAAAGGCTGTCAACGACAGAAAGAAATAACAAACGCAATAACGCTTCATATCGTAAAGATATGTTGCAATTACACGCCGTCGCATTTACTTACCCATGATTATAATGATGACCAACACTGTTTTACTTTGGCACGTTGGCTAAAAAAAAAGTTGACTGAAAAACAAAAGATCTTGAACTAAAATGCTTATAAGTTCTATTATAAACCAATCTGAGGTTGGTAAAAAGCTGCTGTTTTATAAAAAAATGTGTACTGCTTTCCTGTTTACGTAGAATGAAGCTTGTTTATTAGTGAAATTATTAGTATCATGGAATGGTAATTATTGACTGTAGCCTACACTGATGGCTTGCAATATCGCAATATATATCATTGGGAAACAAAATATCGCAATGTAATTTATTTCCAATATCGTGCAGCCCTAGTAAGTACAATTTTTTTGGACAATGTTATTTCATCAATGTGGTTTGCTAGCAAACTAACTGCTTTATTTTGATGGCACGGCCTTCTCATTATCACTCGTAACATTTTCATTTTAATAGCCATTGTAAAATTGAGACATTAGCTAGATTCCTGAGATTGTAAAGAGTCATGTATATATTACCTAAAAATTGCACTTGTTAACTGTGATTGTAGTCCACCATTAAGAATGGCTAAGCGCTAACCTCAAATTAATCATAAAGTTTTCATTTTTATAGCTATTGTAAAACTGAGACATTACCTAGACTCCAAAGATTTTAAGCTTCTGTACATAGTAGACATACATATATATCTTAAAAATGTCAGTTGTGAGCTGTGTTTGTAATCCACCTTTATTTTCGTTGACACGAAAAAGCGAACTGCTTTGTTTACAAGGCACATAGCTCACAGTATTAGTCATAAAATATTCTTTTTTATAGCTTGTAAAATGGAGACATTAGCTAGACTCCTAAGTTTTTAAGCTTTCTGTACACACACACACACACACACACACACACACACACACACACACACACAAAAAAATTGCAGTTGTGAGCAGTGATTGTAATCCATCTATTTTATTTGAGGCGCATGTGTACAAGGCACTTAGCCCACATTATGAGGTGTAATGTTTATTTTTGTTATAGCTATTGTAAAATGGAGACATTAGCTAGATTTCTGAAATTTTAAGCTTTGGAAAGACATGGAACATGTATATATTACCTGAAATTTTCACTTGTGAACTGTGATTCTTCTCCAGTTTTTTTTGGGGGGGGGGCAAAATGATAAGAGATCAACCTTAGATTTCTGGCTAAATAGGATAGTGCTGGATGACTCATAGCAGGTTAGTCATCAGGACCCACCTTGCAGGGGGCTGGCACTCTGATGGGCCAGGCTCAGGTGCTCTTCACTCAGCCGCTGTACTGGTTGATGCTGGGCAATCTCCACGCTGGTGCACACATGACTGTCCCCATGCAGAAAGAATGTGAACGCACACGACAGATGTTCACTGCAAAACAGATGGAAAGAGCACAGAGTTTATTCCTTGCCTAAAAATTTTTTTTAAACCAGTTCAGCTTGGGACCCAAAAGGTTGTCCTCATGTGAAAAACTGCATAAGTAAAAAGTGAATGATAAAGAGCCAGGATGATAAATCAAATTATATCATCCCAGGTCATTTATTGCAGTATCATCCCCCTCAAAAAGACGACTCCCCAAAGCAGAGAAATAACTCAACTATTTCCAGTCCTAAGAGTATGGGTCTGGACATTAAAAAACCAACAAAGAATGCAGAGGAAAGATCTGAATGCATGAGAGATTCAATTATTTATTTATTACAATCAGTGCATTCTTTTTTTTAAATACTCAAACTTATGCCAGTAATGTCATTACACAAGCATGTATGTGCTAGAGTTTAATCAGAGATGGAAATGTATTATTTGTAATAAAGCCTCTAATCTAGCCTCTTACCAGGCCATGATACACTGATGAGATTGGAGTGGGCCTTACTAGACTACAGTCTGTTCTAAAACACACTAATCCTCAGGGTATTTTACAAAAGGACATTAGCCTGGAATGTCAGTGACTCACAGTTTGCATCAGCAGTAGTGACTTTACTGAATAACATACTTAACATTGTTTTTGGTAAATAACTTTAAGGCATGGCTCCACATTTATAGGTCCTTGTATTGTACATGTGGGGGATCAGAGGGACAGTGCAGTAAGAGATGCTTAGTTGATAGATGAAGCCAGTGCCTAAGCACATAGTTTATTTTGGTCTATCCACTTGAACATAACATCCTAATGCCGCTGAGCCCATTTCCAGTAATTTATTTATTTTGATGACATAGTAGTGTAAACAATAAACTGGGGAACAGACGGTGATCAGACATTAATGCTGTCAATAAACAATTGAAACATCTAGACAACACAATTTAAATTTAAAACAGCATTACTTACAAAATTGAGAGCTGGAAAAAAAATCTGACATTCTGGCAAGTACAAACACTAGGAGTTATCATCCCTCCAGATATAGTCTACAAATTCTGGGTAATACACTATAACTTATTCTTACTGGCCTTTCTGGCTTGCTCTTATCACAAGAGGCAAACTATCGGAAATATACACTGATATGCAGCGCTGCACATTGTGTTGAAATATTACAAAACAGTGTTTACCACATTATAATGTTATTCATTTCTCGTCCTGTAGCTACAGACAAACATAGTAATAAGAATATAAATGAAAAAAAGATTTAAGTTGATTTGAAACATTTGAAAATTTTGGGATGCCTGAATCAGTAACCCTGAGATTCTCTAACACCGTTAAATAAACAAGTCTTGTTGAGCTTGTTAGCTATCACTAGCATTGGCTAATTAATAAGGACTTGGAGCAATATGTCAATTTCTTCCTACCAAATCATTATTCCAGTTCTCACATACAGCTTCTCATTGTGCAAAAAGCGCTGAATTGTTGAACGATGCACAGTGACACCATCTGCAGCTAAATGTTTTAAGTCTTTGGAGGTGGTGCCTGGGCTGTATTTGACCATTTTCACCATCTTTCGCCTTTGCCTCTCCGATATTTTAATTGGCCTTCCACTTTTGGCCTTAACAAGAACCGTCTTCCATTTCGCCTCACTATATTCCTTACAGTGGAAACTGACAGCTTAAATCTCTGCAATAGCTTTTTTTAGCCATCCCCTAAACCATAATGTTGAACAATCTTTGTTTTCAGGTCCTTTATGAGTTGTTTTGAGGCCCCCATGTTGCCACTTTTCAGAGGAGAGTCAAAGAGTACAACAAGTTGCAATTGGCCACCTTAAATACCTTTTCTCATGATTGGACGCACCATTCTAGGAAGTTCAATGAGCTCACCAAACCAATTGTGTGTTCCAATTTAGTAGTGCTAGGTAGTTACAGGGATTCAAATCAACAAAATGACAAGGGTGCCCAAACAAATGCAGCGGTCCAATTTTGTTTTAAAGCATATTGCACATTTTCCGTTCATCCAATAAACCTAATTTCACTACCGAAATATTACTGTCCTTCAGTTATTTGATAGTACAAAATGAAATTGCTGATCGAAACACCCAATTACTTATAAATGAAAATCATGGAAATTGTCAGGGGTGCCTAAACTTTTGCATGATACTGTAGCAAAATTTTCATTCTACATGTTCAGTGCTGTAGTCTGTTCTTGTAAATGAAATGTAGTTCTGTCATTGTCAGCACCAATGACATTTTCGATAACTGCCAAGTTCAGGGACAAAAGACTTCTTGGGGTATTCAATGCCTATGGAAAATCATACCTCTTTGAAAGTCACTTTGTTTTAAAGCCTGAAATCAAAACCCATTAAAAATACATTTATTTACACATTCTGCCTTACAACATTCAAGAAACGTAAAAAGGCAACAGTTCAGAAATGTGAACAAAATTATATTATATTATAGAGCTGGAAAAGTGATCAGTCCCATGACTTATTATTATTATTATTAAGTGTGTTTAATATAGCACCTTTTATAGACAAAGTCACAAAGTGCTTTACATTAAGAACATGACAAAAATACAGTGAGCTTCATTAAAAAAATAATTAAAAGGACTAAAACAATTGGTTATAAAATCAAAACTAAAACAGTAATTTACAAAATGTTATACCTCAGAGGCACCTTTTTCTTTAATTACAGCAAAATGTTTGTTTGGATACGTCTATGTCTATTAGCTTTGCAGGGCTGAGTGATAAATCAGTATCCCTATTTATCATGATAAATAAAAATATGATAGATAATAAACGTATGTAATTATTTCGATAAAGTCATACGTTTTTGTAGTACGTTTCACAAACTAGAACATCGCTAACTTCTGTTTAATGCAAACAGCCAATCAAACAGCAGCAGCAAAGACACTGCATTAACATTCAGGTATGTGCTTACACTGCTAAGGGACATTACTGATAGCATGTGCTGAATTAATAGTTGAAAGATGAGTCGGATTGATAGCCAAAGCAATTTGAAAGAAATGAGTAAAATCTGCATGTTGAGACAAGAAAACATGTCAGCAGCATAGAGCCCTGTATTGCACTGCTGGTTTGCTTCTAAAGCAAAGCTTGTTGGGCCTGGTTAGTCCCTGGATGGGAGACCAGTGCTGCTGGAAGTGGTGTTGGGGGCAAGTAGGACGCACTCTTTCCTCTTGTCTAAAGATCATCCCCAATGCCCAAGGACAGTGATGGGGACATCTGCCGTGTAGGGTGCCGACTTTTGGATGGGATGTTAAATGGGTGCCCTGACTCTCCGTGGTCACTAAAGAGCCCATGGCACAATTCGTAAGAATAGGGGTGTTAACACTGGTGTCCTGGACACATTTCCAATCTGGCCCCAATACCATCATGGCAACCTAATCATCCCCCTCTCTCAATTGGCTCATTCATTGCCCTGTCACCCCCTTCTCCCCAGGCCGTTGCTGCAAATGAAAGTGTTCTCAGTCACTTGCCTGGTAAAATAAAGTTTAAACGAAACTAAAAACAAACCATATTTTAAAACTCCATCATTTCAAATACAAGTTTCAACACAGAAATCAGGTTAATGAACTTTTATCAATTTTCTTTACCTGAAAACACTGCATTACTTTAGACAACTGCATTGCACTACAATAAATGCAAAATATACACACAAAAAATATACACCATTGTTTTTTGCTAGAGTGCTCAAGCACTAATGACTGGAAGTTCCTCTACCCAGTGTATATCATGATATTTATTAATATCAAATTATGAGAAAAACTATCATTATATGTTTTTCCCATATTGCCCAGCCCTAGTCAGGGTTCGGACTTGGTCACGCAAGGGCATTCACCTTCCTATCCTTAATCCACTGCATAGTATCTTTAGCGGTGTGTTTAGGGTCGTTGTCATGCTAGAAGGTGCTGTATAGGAGGGCTGCAGGTTTTCCTCAAGAACTTCAGTCTACTTGGCAGCATCCATTTTCCCTTCAAACCTGAACAAGTCCTCCTGGCTCGGCCATCCAGTTTGAAGGGACGGCCCAATCTAGGCAAGGTGTTGGTGGTGCCAAACGCTTTCCACTTCTTAATAATTCTCTCAACGGTACTCAGAGAGATAGTTAAAGCCTTTGAAATCTTTTTGTATCCTTCTAATTTGGTCCCAGAGCTCTTTTGAAAGCACCTTTCCAACCATGGGGTTTTTACGTTGCCATGCACTACTAGTAATGGACTCATCATGGAACAGCCAGTTTTCTTATGAAGTAATAAAACCACTACAATTGATGTCAGGTGGGGGGCAATTAGCATGTGGTGTGACCTGGGAAGTGACTGGTTGTACCTGAGCAAGTTTATAATGGTTAATCTAAGGGGCTGGTCACTTATCCAAACCAGGTATTTTACTAATTAAATGTTAGTAATTGTCCAGAACTTCTGTAAATGTTATTTTCACTTTGATGTAGTGGGTTATAATGTATAAATATAGCTGGCAATGTTGGATTTAATTTATTTTAAATTCCAGGGTCTAACTTGACAAAAGGTAAGGTTTTGACAGGGTATGATGATTTTCTGTGGGCACTAATCTGGCAACCTTGTAGTTCCTAGTCAGATTCTAAAACCACAAGACTGCTGTTGCAGCATCGTGATAATTTACCAATAAAAGAGAGATCATGATTCATGACTACACATTCCACCAGCAAACTTTTCATCTGTAATCACTAGGGCAACTAAAAATATATTTAAAATAAAATGGAGTGGAGGGTAGTTACCAAATGTTCAAATGATGTTTTTTTTCTGGAAAAGATTACAATGACAGGACAAAGTGTTTCCCACCCCGAAATAGGAAACAAACCTCTTGTTAATTGGCTTCTCGTCTTTCTCATAGGGCTTGACGAACCACTTTCCGATGCGGACAAAGCTGCGGTTCATTAGGCAGCGCTCCAGCAGGTTGTGGACAGCTTTGAACAGAAGTGTGCGGCACTCATAAGACAAGCCACTCTCCCACTCGCCATCCTCCTCACCTGAGAAGAGACAAAAACATTAAGAGTCTGATAACTGCACCATGAAGTTCACAACCTCACCCTCCCTAGCTTAAAGCTATGATCAAATTCTTCATCCCCACCAGAGCTCTTCATTCTGCCACCATCAGTCACTTCTGTCCCCGCATGCAGGAGAGCAAAACACTTCTCTAGAAACATAAGATTCTAAATAACCTACATTACTAACCCAGGGTTGTAAAAATAACTCCGAGACTTCATTGAATAAGATGTAGTATTATTGGGGTGAATTGTTGTCCCACCTGGCGATCTTAAATCAAATGCACCAAAAAGAGAATTGTGGCGAAAAATGCTCATTAACCACCATTTTTTATCCAACAATGAGAATCAACATAAAGAATCTTGTGAACCAAGGTAAATACACCAAGGTGTTTCTTTCTCTATAGCACAGGTGTCAAACCGGTTACACGGAGGGCCGAGTGTATGCTGGTTTTTGGTCTTTCCTTTCAATTAGAGCCCAATTAAGACATAGACTGCCAGGTGAGGCGAGATCCTAACCAATTAGTGACATTCAATCATTCAGGTACAAGGTAAAAGCGAAGGCCCTTTGTGGATCTGGTTCGACACCCCTGCTCTACAGTATCATGCCGATCTGGTAATGAAGTGCATCCTGGTTATTCATTGAATGGCACGTTGGCCGGCGCTGGTCTACCCATCCCCTGGTTTCTCACCCCAGGGCCACATATTCCCAAATAACGAAGTGTGAAAGTAATGCTCCAGTTTGGCTTCAAATTTAAAACCTGCATTTTAATGACAATCTTGTCTAAATTGTGTTAAGTAATGTCGGTATAAATTGTGCCCGCCGCCAACATCGTGGAAAACGTGATCATTTAACATAGGCAAATTGGTTAAAATGATTGCACAGCAATGAGATAGTGGGTTTAGTCTTGACTGATTAATCTATATAGCAGTTGCAACAGCCATTTTCAGTTGAAGTAACAACCTATTTACATAACATGTCCAGATTGTAATACTTGTATGAGCATAGTTGAATTATAGGTTCCAAAAGAGGGATAATAGTATATTACACTGGAAGGAATCTTGCTCCGAATGTTATATAACTTCTACAGGATGAAAATAAAGAAATGAATAGAAGTGTGTAAATCTCACTTGGTCTGTATCATTTTACTTATCTTATGCTATATCCTAGGATACATCCTGCCTGCCTTCAACAGCACAAAATGATATTCAAATCTAACCCCCCGGTGTTTCAAATTGGTTTTGTTCCATCTTTACGTTTATGCACCGCATAAAGCATGACTCAACCAACTTTCACCACATGTGCTTTGTAATACTATTTCTTGAGCTTTTAACATTTGAATTTGCAGGGGTGTCTTGACCACACGTGCCGAATGTTAGTCATTGTCCGGGCCAATCGCTTTGCAACTACTATTAATTAGTCACAGTGATATTTTTTGTAACTCACAACAAAACATTTTCTTTTTAAAACAATGCGTGCTGGCCTGGTCTACAACACAGAAAATATGGTTCTCTGTGCAGATACACAAGCAGGAATGGGTAGGTGTACAAAGTGATATGCAGGGCTTGACATTATCTTTATTGGCCACTTGTCCTTAGAACAAGTAAATCTATTTTTTACTTGTCCAGTAGCAAAAAGTACTTGTCCGAAGCAGATTTTTTATTAACATGCATATGTCTGTATTTCTGGGAAACAAGCAACAGACCTATACACTATTCCCAAATATCATGTTGAAACCAGGGAATGTAAGGTAAAAAATTACATTTTAACCTTTCCTTGTTTTCAGGGAGTAATTTTTGTAATGGCACCAAGGTCAGGGCATTAAGGCCATCTAGAAAAAATAGCCAACTCAATTGCTCTTAAAGGCAGCAATTCAACTCAATGTAAAGTACCATCACATTTACAACAGAGCACCAAACTAACATTTTGGTCACACACTGGCCAATTACGATATCCAAAATCTAAGACGATAATCAGTCTAATATCACAATATAATATTGATATGCTGCACAGCCCTATTTACCGCTGCATTTTTTTTTACTTCTGTGACTGACGCGTAAGATGTGACATAGATTTTAGCTACCGCTTTAAGTTTACCATGGTAATGGAGTCCACAGAATATCTGTCACTTGCAATCTTCAATCCGACTTCTTTTTTTCAAGAAGTGGCAGTTCAAACTCATAACCAGGCTGGGAAATTAGCCACTGTGGCCTGTGGATGCCCTAATTTCACCAGCCAATTCTCCCAATTGAAATATATAAAAGAAAATGCAATTGCAAATTCTATATTATTTCAATACATCAAATTTATTATTAATAAGTCTTAAGGCAAATTACAAAAAAGGGCATGCTTTGAAGACAAGTCTGTGAGAAATGATTTTCAGATGATTGTACAAATTTAGCTAATCAGTGTATTGATGTCCTACTACTACTTTTAGACATTCAATAGCAGATAGTAAAATTTTACACCTCAAGTGTGAAACCATTGTAACCTATTCCACAATATTTGTTTAACCAGCATTTTATTTTACATTTGTAAATTTATTTTATAATAATCTGTTTGGTAAACTAATTAGCTCCCATTAAAATTGCAAGCAGATGCTTCTTCAGCAATGAAACCAAACATGATACAAAATAAATATAATAAGAAACCATATTATGGTGAAGTAAGAGACAGAATCAGTTGTTAATCAGTTGCAATTTAGAACTTGGACATCCTACCATTACATTTGTGTGTGCGTGCGTGTTTAAGATTCTCTGGTCAAGTGAGAACACCGCCTATCAGAATCCAGTCATGATATCAGACTCAATGAATACCCTCACCCGTGTTTCACCAATGAGCTCTTAACATTCCGTGCTTTGTGCGTGAAATAGTTACTCTTTACGAGTTGTACTTTTTTTTCTATCACAAAAATATAGCCTAATCGTATCATATTCACATTAAATCCCTAACATCTGTAATACATGTTTTGCCCTTTATATTTTCTACACTGACTTCATCTAGCCTACTGTGGTTTATAATACTGGGGAAATAACTCTTATTTTCCTGTCAGACTAACTTAGTGAAACCCATTAAAATATGCACCTTGACAAAAGTATGTCTTTGTTAATGAGTAAGCATCCACATTTATGTCCAACGCATTTATCTCAAACAACATGCATGCATGTAAATTAAAAACGATGGAAATTCAGGAACATGGTATTAAAAATCACTTTAAATAAATCTTCTCGAGCAATGCTTCTGAATTGTCTTTCTGACACACGCTCATTCTATTCCGGCCACCGTTGTCACTCGGTTGAATAAAAGAGGCAATCTTTTTGTTGAACTATTAAACAGTAACACTTTGAATATCACTATAATACATTCAACTTATATAGCGCTTTTCAAGGTACCCAAAGCGCTTTACACAGTGAGGGGGAAAGCCCACCTCATCCACCACCAATTATGGTATATTATTGTTAGGCTCAATCAATGTACTTGTTAAATTACAATTTATTTTACTTGTCCCATAATGTCAAGCCCTGATATTTACTTTACAATTGTTAAATAAATTAAAACAGAAAAATAATATTTGTTCGAGTCATTTATTTTTGTTGGCTGAAAATGCTAAGACCATAGTTTAGCGTATAAAACCCACACTCACATACAACACGCAGATATATTGGATTTGTGAATAAAGATAATCACAAAGCGTGCATAATTTTTAAAGAAAAGTGACACCAATCTCACCCATACCTGCATTGATTAGCACTCAGCTAGTTATTGTGTTACAAATTCTCACCAGTGAAAATAATAACCAAATAGTGCCTGGATAAATAACAACAATGTCAACTGTCAAATAATTGGCATTCAACCAGATTAACTATAATTATTAGTTTTTTGTGAGTACATCATACCTTCAGTAGGCAAATCAACATAAACTGGACAAGTATGTAATGCTAATTTAAAAAAGGATGAACAACAATATATAGATCACATACCAACGTATATAGCCTACATATAAGTTTATATTATTACCACCCACATCTTTTGCGTTTTGGAAAATAAAATTATATAGTTGGACAGATTAACTATTACTCCGCGCGTGTGTGGAATTCAACTGACGTGGCGGGCCTGTCAAATCGGTATATTACGTAAAATGGCCGGACAATGGGACAGGATAGTTCCATCCATGAAATGGAGAATGTAGACAACTGGATTAGTCATCCCTTTTCTGCCCTGACTGTAATTACCAATATACCGACATCTGAACTAGAGCGCATGTGGCTCACAGATGGAAATGAACTTCACACTCTTACACAATACTCAGAATTTAAATAGTGACTGCACCGATTATACAACATGAAATTCGGTTTCAAATTTGGCCAGTTATTCACCCATTTAAAGGCAGTTGCACCTGACATTTGCTCCATCGTCATTGGGGTAGTTGGTCTGTTTTAAAACAAAGCAAAATGACATTGTAGGCTACAGAGTTCCACTAGTATCCTACACTACATGGCAAAACGTATGTCCTATTCCAGTTGTTTTTATCACTGATTATTTTGTCAAATCACAATTTGGGATAAGTGGTGATTAAGATTAAGACAGACCTCAACCAATGGGACATTAAAAGAGGTTTATCTAAGGATTTTTACTTCCTTTTCAACCTGTTGAAGGCAAGCCAGAAAGCAATTTGTATAATACATGGAAAAAGAAATGTACACAAGATTTAATTTGTCTTTGAGATATTACATTGGTAGTAATGTTATAGCGTCTGAATCTGGGAAGGTGAACCAGCAGAGAGTGGGAACAGTCGATTTTTTTTACTTTTGCCTCTAATTTCACCAAACATCTTTGCTTTATGTTGGGTGTCTATGGAAAAATTGGCATTTTAATTTGACAAGTCGATTTGTAAGATAATGATTCTGTGCAAAAAAACAATTTGTCACAGCAAAAATTCTAAACATTGCCATGTATAGCAATTTCATATAAAACAAAATAGATGGTACAAAATGCACTTAGGAAGTAAAATATGTTCCAGAAAACATAGCTAGCTAATGTTGATTAATAGCTGCAAGCTACTTGCCTCTAAACAAATTACCTCCAGAAAATAAGTGTTATAATAGCAATTTGTTTTCACAAAATAATGGGCCTATGAATAAGATTTTTTTTTAAGTCAATACACCCAGTATGCCAATCAAAACGTTTATCATTTTCATTCAAAAGATATAATAAATGTGCATGTCAACCATCAAAAACATAATATTAACATGTTGTAAAGCTTTATGCTGCCACAGGACGTTACACAGCACATGTATTAAAGCAACTGTAATTTACTTTAATGTGAACATTTCTTAACGGCAACACTTAATGACTCTAGTGTACCTTCTTGGTTAGACAATGTAGATATTGCTTGTCTAACTTAGTAACTGTCCAAGTTCAGATGCTAACATATATTTGTTTAAGCTAGCTAGCTAAGGAGGGTTTGTTTACTAATTTAGGTAGGTTTAAAAGCTTGCAAGGCACAAGATAATGTTCATAATCAAGCATTTCAATGTTGCCAGTACATCTTTGTTTATCAAGTGGTGCCATATCAGCAATCTTGGCATCTTTCAGGGATCACAGTTGAACCCTATAGTGTAGCTTAGTTGTGCAAGACCTGGAGGACCGCTTATGAATCCTGTCTGTGACCAGAGGCCTATACTACAAAGCAAGTTCAAAATGCCCTGGATTTTTTTTCATTAGCTGGCTTCACTAAACCTAACAACTGCGATCTAGATAAGAGATGTCACGACGGTGGACAAGTCTATGAAAGATGCATATTTCCCTCAAGAGTAGACAATTTTAGAGATATACTAAGAGTATAAAAGACAGACGTAAGGCAAGAAGGAAAGCTGGCAAAACAAATCCCACCTGCATATTAATAAATGTGTCAGTTAAGGCTCATCGATATCACTGCCCCATCATTAAGCAAAATTACATCTGACAATAATTACAATTGTGTATTCCATTAAAACAATGTATTGCTTAGATGAAAGCAGTGTTAAAACAGTCAAGGTAGAAAAATAAGAACTGTGCAGGGTATGTTTCAAATAACCAATTTTAAAATACTGGGTTGTACACACAATTTGATTGAATATATTGTCAGTGTTTCGTGAAAACACGATTACATCTGAAAGGAATTCACTAGTCTGTTTTATCCCACAATAGACTAAATTTAGCAACACATGAACACACTACTTATCTATGCAATGATTATTGTAATTACTTACGAGTGCTATTGTTTTGAAACGGAAAATCTGAGTTTGTGTTGCTGGCAAAACATGAACATTTCTTGCCTTTAGCTAGCGCCAGCACAGTGTATTGTAAAATATATTACAGCTTTATTCACGTTATGTTTCGTTACGGTTATTCACTTTATATAATGCCATTTGGTAGTTTCCTGGAAATTAGAGCAACTAGAGGAGTCAAAGATTATGACGCCATTGACGGGTGACAAAACAGAATGTCGTGTCTTCGGATTACATTACAAATTTCTCTAGGTTTGAAAGTTGGTGGAAACATTTGGGATAAGGTAAGCGCACAACAAAAAAATATATACAACATAAGTATAGTGACTTGATTTTTTTAAATGCAGAAAAGTTACATATTGTAAGTTTAAGTGAAGTTTTAGACATTTAATTTTAGTCAATAAATACAGTGGGATATAAAAAATGGCTTATGAGACGCATGCATAAGAGTGTGTGTATTGGGAGATTTCAAATTTCTAGACTGAACCAATGGCTACCGCTCAAGGATTTCTGGCAATTTTTATATTGGCTCTGAAAAGGCCACGTTTGAAGCAAATCTCCACCAGACCTTCCATCAGTTTGAGGTGAAGACTCTGTGAAAAGGACAATTTAAAAGGAAACCAGAAATGTGATTGGCATGCATAATCTTTACAAGGAATATACACTCACCAGCCACTTCATTAGGTACACCTGTTCAACTTCTTGTTAAGGCAAATATCTAATCGGGTAATCAGCAAGTCAGTGCATTTAGGCTTGTTAACATGGTCAACATGATTTGCTGAAGTTCAAACCAAGCATAAGAATAGGGAAAAAATGTGATGCAAGTGATTTTGAATGTGGTATGGTTGTTGGTGCCAGGCGGGCTAGTTTGAGTATTTCACAATGTGCTGATCTACTGGGATTTTCCCAAACAACCATCTCTACGGTTTACAGAGAATTTTCAAAAAAATTAAAATATCCAGCGAGCGGCAGTTCTTTGGGCAAAAATTCCTTGTTGATGGCAGACGTCAGAGTAGAATGGCCAGACAGGTTTGAGCTGATAGAAAGGCAACATTAACTCAAATAACCACTGATGAATTCAAAACACACAACACATCAAACCTTGAAAGAGCAGGTTTCACTTGATGCCTTCCATAAAAAGCAAACAGTTATTCTCAACCTATGTACTCATTCAAATTAATGAGATTGATAAGCCGGACGCTGGGAAATCCTGCAGATTTAAACACTAGTTTTGTTCTTACTGTTTAGCACTTCAATCTCACCCCCTCAGGCAAAGCCTTGTGACCCCAGGGATGGCACGCTCCACACTTTGGGAAACACTGGTGTAGGGATTCATTATCCCAAGTACATAATTTATTGGATTCTTTATATAAAAGAACAGTTATTACAGAACTTGTTAGCTGGTCAGCAAGAAAGCATATGGAAAATTAGCATTATAATTCTGATATTAATCTATATATGCAAAAAACTGGTGCCTTCCGAATAAATGGGTGAAATGCCTTAAGATCACTCACAGTTTTGGAAAACTGATCCACGATTATTGTTATTGACCAGACCCTACTGTGTGCACTCAGCTGTGCAGTCTATTAACATGATAACCTTTGAAGTGTCAACTGAGAGTTTACCCAAACTAATGCTGTGGAAACCCCAAACTTCATATCCCTTCCATCCGCAGAGGCAAGTCCTTACTTGACAGCTCGTGGTGGATGAGCTCGGCAAAACTGGGGTCATCCCCCCACCAAAAGAGCCAGAGCTCCCGTCGACCTGGGGTGTGGTGCCTCCGCCACACGCTTAGCACGTCAGCTGCCAGGCACCGGCTGAAGCTACACAGGATGGGGTCCTCCTCCGTCACTGGGAACAGAATGGGTGATGAGGTGGGCCCCTGCCACACAAAACGCCGCCATTTTATCCCAGTCAGGTCAGCCTAGGGTACGAGCAGAAAAAAGAGCCAGAGGGTCAGCTGAGCCAGAGGATGCAAGCCAGCAGAATGCAAAACAGGACAGTAGCCTAACTCTCAGAAAAGCTATCAGCTGCTCTATCCAATCATTAGGAATCATCACCAAATACAAATTGGAAGGAGAGCTATTTTACCTTCAAATGCAACCTAACATTTCAAGCCACTAATCTTTCAGTATAGTTCAATGGATGGGAACCCCTTCATTAAACAAAGTTCAGTCCAAGTCAAAAGAAAGATATTTAACAGACTACAACGGGAATTGAAATAAGACCATTCTTAGCTATATGCTATCGTCAAAACCAAAATATAATACTTGCCAGCCGACCCCTTGTCTAATAGCAATAATAGCCCATAGTTCCAGGGGAATGTCCCTGTACTTACTGTAAGTCGTTCTGGATAAGAGCGTCAGCTAAAATGTTAAAATATGTACAACCTTGGTACCCTACCCTGTTGACACGATTTATCCCATAACAGGGAGTGGAACCTAAAACTCATATAAGGAAGTGTGTAAAACTTGTGGTAGATTACGGAGTTGTACTTGACAGCATCGGCAACAGGAATACTCCATGAAGAAACAAAATACTGTACTGTAACATCAGACCTAGTCACAGGCTGGCTCATACCATATTGTTGGCCTAAAAAGTTGGCCACAACTACTAACGTTAGCCAGCCAACCAGCCAAACATTCAGTTGTTGTAAACAATCGCAGCTGACACCATCATGATAACGTTTCTGTAGTTTATGGATAGATGCGATTTAAATAAAAAAAAACAAGTTATTAGGTCAAGTGCTGAGAGGTGGAGAAAATCTTGCAACGACAAAAAAGTAGTTTACTGCCAAGATGCAAAACAGACTGAATTACAATACAAAAACTAGATAACTGACGGTAGTTACTTTCAGTTAAATTACACTACCTATCTGGCCAGTTAATCAACGGAACGATAGCGTAGATACCTTGTTATGTATCGCTAACTACCGTAGCTATGCATCTTTATGGTTGGACTGGCTGTAATTTAACATGAAGTATTAACGTCTAGCCAGCGAACTTCACTCACTTTTAACACTCCAGTAGCTAACAATCTAGAACAGGCCTTGGTTTGACGCCTCCAATCACTCAGCTGTAGTAGTTTGCTTATAGCTAGCCAAAATGGCTTTCTGGCCTCAACATCTGAGCTAAGTACTGTTAGCACGCTAACAGTGAGTGGAATCACTTACCAGGCAAAACAGGTTGGAGTGGCAGTCCTCCAAACTGGCCCCGTTTGGTACAAAACATGAACTCATCCTCACAGCGTGGTTAAACAATCCATTGTTTTATCAAGACCGGTTTTCAAGTAGCCAACTACGTTGATCTAGAGATTGAGTATTTAGTCAACTACCCCATAAAACTAACATGCTAACTAGAAGTTCTTTATACAACCGGTTGATGGCTACGCTAGCTTCTAGCGAGTTAGCCAGTCTGTCTATCCAGCTAATGTTCGCTAACGTTAGCCAGCTAACTAGCTACGCTAATACGATCATCAACCCGACTCCGAGACCGTTCCCTCACTTCACTTCGGAATACGCAACATAATATAAGATAATGTTGACTAACTATAAGTATGTACGAACCTAAAGACAACGTCACCACAACATGATACAACACAATCAGAGCACAGACAGTCTCCCCTCCCCCTGAGCTCAGCTAACTAGCATCGACAGCTAACTTGCTAACACATCCAACTCTGAATAAAACAGTTAGCAAGCTACACCACTATTCTATTTCCTATAGTCGTTAGAATTGGATAAAACTGGTAAAACTTCCACTAAAACCAATACAATAATAAAATCGTGATATTATTTTCCAGTGAAGGTGGCTAGCTAAGCATTTGCGTTTACTGATTCTCGGGTCCTGCAGGTTTCCATTTGAATTCATGGATTGAATTCTTTAATGGCGGCCAGGAGGACAACTCTGCCTCCTAACACCCATTGGCCAGTTTGTTGTAATGAGGGGCGTCATACTGTAGCTGATGGCTCGTAGCCAAGTTTGCTGACCAAACTAAAGAGATCATCATGATTCCAGGCACCAGCCAGTCATAATCTCTTACAACACAATACACCATTTAATAAGTAACTGCTATAGCAAACCTGTAGCAATCCATGTTGAAAAAAGTGTGAAGTATTAGGGCTAGGACTTGTATTCATTACAGTTAACAATAACATACAGTGGCACCTTATGCATTATGTGCATCCCAGGTATGCATGCTGCTACCTACTAAAGGGGGATTCCACATTTTGAAATTGTCTCCACCAGGAAATTTATGTAAAAACACATTTAAAAATCAATTTGAACCTAACTGCCTGGACCCAGTCAGTCCTGATGTTGCCTTTGATATACAGGCCCAGCAATCCTCAGGCATAGCTACTGCAAACAAATATATATTTTTAAAGTAGAGATACTGTATATAGTAAACAATGTACACTTTTGAAATGTAGTGGGTTGTGAACTTATTTTAGTATCAGTAGTCTTATTAGTTAATTTGTTTTATATTATTATTATTATAATTTTTACTGCATTGCTGATTTTGGAACCGGGGAACAAGATGTGACACTAAACTTGAAACTAGTCCAGCTTTTGCAACAATATCTACATATTTTAATGATCCTTCCAATGATTCTGTAAGTCCCTCTCGCTCAAATGTCATAAACACATCAAACATTTTTTATACCCTACTTTACAAGGAATATAGGGTTGAGGAAAAGGTTAATGCTGGTTAAAAGAGGGAATACTATTGTGTGATTATTATTGCCCAGGAGTGCTGTGAAAAAAGCATGCGTTCATTTTCAACTGATGATGTACCCACATTAGGGCTGGGCGATATGGCCAAAAAATGATATCACGATATAAAATAGATATTTTTTCGATACGATATGCCTAACAATATATTGAAAGCAGCTGCTTTGACTTGATTAAATCAAAGTGTATAGGCTGCTGTATAAACAAATAAAAACAATACATACAAAAAATATTGATTGACATTTTTATGTTTCTGTTCATAAATTTCAGGTAAAACTGAACTACAAGCAATATGAAATACACCTCATTTGTTGATGTTTCTTTGTTTCATAACAAAACCAGCTGTTATATCGATATGTCGATATGGGATATTCTTCTCAATATTATTTTCAAAAACTCAATAACGATAAATATTGTTAAATATTGAATTATCGCCCAGCCCTAACCCACATGTATAATTTGATTTCCATGGAACATTCTTCTGTCTACACGTGGATTCATTCATACATACATATCCATAACAATCACAATCATTTGAGAGATATTGTATTCCAATATTTAGAATACCTTTCTGAAATACAACACACGCTGTCGGGTGTAGATTTTAAGGGGGGGATCATGACCCCCCACCAATGTTACAGACAGGTCAATTTGACCGCCAGGAACAGTAAAAATCCAGGGACCTGTAAACTCTTTTCCCCTAATTTTCAAAACATCTCTGCCCTTGCAAAATGTCTAGTTTTCAGATGTATACTGAAAGCACGTTTATGAATATTGTTCATCCAGTTTAGCCTCACAAACCTGCCTAATCCCGGAAGCTTAAATTGAAACACTACACAGATAGCAGTCTGGTTGTGACGAACAGGCATCTGTTTGAGGCTGGTTTGCATTAATTCAGGAAAGTCAGCACCTTTTGATGAACTAACGGTTTGTTTCAGGCAAGTACGAGAAGCTCACATAGTGCATTCAAGAAGTGTGCGGATCCAGTCACATTCAAATTATTTTAGCCCAATGTCCATTGGAAGCACTTTGAATTCAAGCTATGCCAGACTGCTATCAGTGTAGCGTTTCAATGTAACATTCCAGCATCGGGCAGCTTTGTGAGGCTATACCCAACGTACAGAAAACTAGTCTGAACCAACTACATTCTTCACAGATATCTCAGGTACAGTATATATAGTTCACATCATCAGCTTACATACACTTTATGCACACAGTGTATCATTTCCAAACCACTACTAGTCTCTTTGCGCCAGATATCTACGAAGTATTACACCTAATAAAATACAAATCAGGACATTAGCATAATCAGTATTCAATTAGTCTCATTAAACCTTCACTGTTGGAATATCTTGACAATATATATAAATTTCTCAATATATTATAGCATCCAAATGAGGGCACTCACACATGAAGTACCAATAATCACCATGCAGTGGCAGCCCTAGTGTTCAAATGTATTTAGGGAGTTATCAGGGAGAGAATTTGGAAGCGGTTAGAGGATAGTAGCAGATAACACAAGCAGGCATTTTCCACAGAGAAAGAGAAAACACAAAGAGAAAGCTGCCCAAAAAATTGTTAGGCTGTTGACGCTGGCAAAAATTCTGTCACAGATTTGAATATCATACTTCATAGATTAAGCCAAGGTTGAAAAGGCAGCTCATTTAATCAATGCAAGTATGGAACCAGGTAAGGTTTAACACATTAAAATGCAAGACAATCTGGGGGCATTGTCAGAGAAATTCTTATCCCACTTGCCATAGTTTCCTCTCAACGAAAAAAATGAAATAAAAGAAAGTTATAATCCATTTTAGTGTGGTGCATATTGTTTACTAGTATAGAACATATGAATGTAGTGGTTTATTACCTATCAATATAGGAAAGAAATTTAATAACTACTCAGGACCATTCAGGCACAATTGGCATCTCCAAAGAGTGGGGACGAGAAAGAGAAACATTATTAACCCATGAAATAGACAACATATAGAAACAATTATTACACTAACAAAAGTAAAAGAAAGTAAAAAGTAAACATCTGTTTAATTCAAGCTCTCATGAATTGGTACATCATTGATATACAGAGTAGCTGTTTCCCTTCTGTAAAATACTTAAGACGTAAAGCTTAATGTTCAGAACCTCACCATTATTTTTTTTTATTATTAACAATAATTCATATTATATATTTCAGACAGACATCTTCAAGAAATACTGTTAAATCTCCCAAGTGATGAATGGAAGCAACTCATTCCTCATCAGCATTCAGCACTCTAACATGAAGCCCTTGGGATTGAGTCACCTTGTAGACTGCATGTTAGAGTGAATTGAGAGCACTCACATTTGACACTTATCACATTCTTTTCTTTCGTGGTAGAATTGAGTAATAAAAAAAGGTTAAAGATCCAAAGTGACACCCTGTCCTGCTAGTCCAGTCCTGCTAGCAGTCAGAGTGTGGAAGTCAAGGGGACCTGAGAGCGTGGCCTACAGCAGTCTGCCAAGCTCAGCTGCAGAACTCTGGAGGTTACAGCCTGAGGGAGAGTGCAGGTAGTGAGGGTGTGTGTTCAGAAGTTACATTTAGAATGTCATTGTCTCCAACATCCTCGTCTTCACAAAGGGTGAAAAAAAATCCTCTAAAATGAACTACTGGTCATAGGTTCATGCGTAGATGCTCCGGTCGCTTGGCCATGACAGGATATACTTGTTGTTTGAACTGGGACAGATTGGAGCCTGTAGGCTTGCGGATAGGCAATGGGGCCGATGCCTCGGAACTGGTCTGCATGTCCATCTGTTCTGGGGTTGACAACTCCATTACTTGTTCCTGGGGAGACTGGATACATTGAGAAGATCCACAGGGCATCAAGGGGCCCCGGGGCCACATATCACCAGAAGAAAACTTGAGAGGGCTGGAAAGAAAAAGTGGGAAAATGAGTATGAGACGTACTCCCAGTGTTTGTTTGTTAACAATAAACAGGACATAAATATTTACCAACAAACTATTAAAAAATGATTGAAAACAAAATAACGGAGAATTTAATAACTAATATTGACGTGGCAGGATAGATAATCAGAGATATACCCAAATCTTGGGCCCGGGGAAAGTCAGAGAACCCATGGTCAGGCTCGAACCCATGATCATCATGACATAGGCTGTTCTGCAATGCAGCGACTTAGCCCACTAAGCAATGCGGACTCCCTCTCCATTGACTCCTTGTGTGCAGTTCGAGCGCCTATAAATTAAATTAGGGATCACCCGATATGGATTTTTTGTGCCGATGACGATTTTTCTTCATCAGCCTTAGCCGATGACCGATACAGGCTGCCGATTTTCTTGAGCTGATATTTGGAGCCGATACAGCGTTTGCTCCCTGACTTTACATCATAAAAAGGACACAATGATGATAACAAATGTAACAAGTCTCAATTTAAAAAAGGAACATTTATTGAACTAAAAAAAACAATATTTAACAAATAGTAAAAACAGGTGAGGTAGAACAAGTAAGAACAAGTAGATGCCAGGAAAATCGGCGAATGCAGCAGCCGCGTATCGGCCAATGCCGATACACATAAAAACGCAGACATCGGCCCGATATATCGGCCGGCCAATTAAATCTGTCTATCATTAAATTAAATTGCGAAAGTATGGTTGGTACGCGTAACCATCCTGTACATGAGCTGACTAAAGGCTTCTACATTGGATAAGCAGTGCGAATAAAATCGGCAGCTTGGCGACTTGTGGTTGGATGAACCATATGCACGAACCTCACCATTCCGCATCTGTCCAAGGAGTTGCAGAGCTACTGACAAGGCAGGTTCAGTGGGAATTGGGAGGGAGAAAAAGGGGGAAAATCACACACAAATAGTTTTTTACAGACTGTAAATCTGCACACAAGGAGTCACTTGAAAGGGACGTGGCAAGGTAGATAATCCAATTTATCTATCCCAAATCCCAGGCAGCGCTATGTCAATTTGCTCTGCCTTGTGCTGGGGGGTCTGGGCAAAGTCCGAAAAGCCATAGTCAGGCTCAAACCACTGACTGTCATGACGCAGAATGTCCAACTATGCAGCGACTAAGTCCACTATGCCACACGGACCCCAGTATTTTATTCAACATTTACCAAGCCCACTCTTTTTTGTTCCCTCTGATACAAACCAAACAGTGTCTGTGCATGTGTTCGTACCATAGAAATATAATGGATAAAAAGGCCATTGAGCTGCTTGGCGTGGTCATTCGATTAGTACACAACAAAATGGCGATTTTTGTTAGTTGTCACGGTGACAACACGCAAATCGGTTTAATGCAATGGAATGGTACACGTAAAAATGGCTGCCGCTCTGACCATTCTGCTACATTGATTTGAATTTGAATGGCATTCTAATTTTAATCATTCCATTTCTATGGTTCGTACATATCACAACCGTTCCCCATAACCTTGCCTTTTTGGCAGCTCCACAACTCCTTGGACAGATGCGGGACTATGAAGAATGCTCACATGTCCAACTCCTTAAACAGCTCATGTGTTCGATGAATACACTCATCCAGCGACTCTTCAGCGACTGAACTGAGAAGGAGTCGCTGGACAGCAAAGTGGCAAAGCAGATAACCCAAATAATCTATCTGGGCAGAGGGGTTGTCCATACTATTTGCTAAGAATTAGAAGCATAGCAAATAATTCTGTCAATATTGGAAAGCACAGACTGATGATGTTTTAAGTAGAAATGCAAAAATAAACACTGATGTACAAGCTTTGTAAAAAAACAGAAGGGGACAGAATACCTGACTGGTGTTCTTGGGCTTCCCAAAAATCGCCTCGGTGAACGTATTTTTGGCTCAAATGAGAACTTTTCCTTGACGTTTTCCAATACTGATGGAGCCACATAGGTAAAGCCCTGGAGAAGATATGACACAAGTTACAGTATTGCCTTTTAACTTTCAATAAGAAATTACAAAGGCTATAGCTGCTTTTATTGAATAACCAAGCTATATATTTTTTCCAGAACAAATACACTGAACACAGTCTATAAGCCTATTTTAAAAAACATTTTTCAAATGTATTTATTATGATTCACATGCAGACCAAACTCAAGTCCCTTTATATAAGAAATATAAAAACGACATTATCAAACAATCTTACCAGAAAAGCTTGGTTGGCACTTTCACTGAGTGTGGAATCATCTGGGCTGTCTACTGGGGTTTGGTTGGTGAACTTTGAGTCAAACTGACTCACGTCTTCAGCAGATTGCTATGGATAGAAAAGTTTAGGTATGTTACAGTCTAAGACCTGTGTAAGCTGTAAAGTATCTCTAAAGGAACAAGATGCTCTTCTATTGCTAACCAGAAAAGGCTTGAATGGAGGCTCCACTTTCCTGGCCAGAAGCTCTTCCCAGTTGATGTGTCGGAAGAAAGGATGAGCCTAAGGAAAGACCATCAGGAAATATCGAAAAGCATTTTAAATTCAATATTTCACTGTCCCTCTTTTTCATGCAAACACATCTCTATGGGTTACTTTAAGTTGTCAAATATTTTGACAAACTGAAGCTTGCAGGAATGTGGTACAATTAAATGTGACAGATTAAATGTTAAGGCCAAGCAAAAAAAGAAACAGCATGACTTTATGGATAACTACAAATTGAAGGACTGTTGACGTACTGTTTCTGAAGAAAAATAAATAAATATATATATTTTGCAAAGTCGGAATATCTGTGACCTGGCCTTCTTTAAGAATCTTCTATATTTAATATGTAAAAACCTAAAAGCAATAAGTAGAATGAAGCTCACATGAAGTATAAATTGTATTTACATTTTAATATTAATTAATTGTATTAAGAATTTCATTCACATTTAAAACAAACAACAATAAAAACGTAGATGTGGAGCGGAGGGCAGGGGAGGTGATTGGGATTCTGGGAGTGGCATACAATATCTGTTGTACGTCTGTTTTGTATATGTGTCACCGAAGATTTAAAAAAAGTCTGGTAACCCATTTAATAAAAATTTTTTTTAGACATGAACACATCTAAAATTACTGATGTAATCAGTAACACTTTTAGAGCATATTCAGTATTTGTTTTTTTACGGTCACTTTTGTGACAGTAATTGTTTGCATTTTTTTTAACCTAAATGTTTCTTTCGTCTCAATTGGTCAATTTCCACCAAAAATGCATTTGTTGGCAACTCCTCAACAGGTGCAGGATGGTTGAGGGCGCTCACATGCTTCATTCAACACGGAAGCCTTTAGTTAGTACATGCAACGTACACAGACTGGTCTCATCTCTGATTACTCACACCTGGTTTCTATTAGCTAATTAGTACATGCATTTAACTCCCTCTGCTTGCAATTGTTTCAATCAGTGCATTTCCTGTCTGCATTGTTCCTCTTCTCACCTGAAAGTTTCGAAGTTGCTCGTTACGCAGTTCTTGTACTGGGCTCAAAAAAGCTCTCTATGATGAGTTCCTCAGTAACTACTGTTCCAAGTGTATTCAGGCTAGTGTTGTCTTTGCCCAACAGTTTTCCTAGTGATGGCAGCTCAGCTGTTTTATTCATTAGTTACCAGGCATGTGCATAATTTGCACAAATATCTTTTGTATTTTCTAAAGTGGTGGTTGTGTTTGTTTCCTACTGCCTAACAGTCTTTAATTATGCCTGTAAATTATTATTTACTATTAAACAAACATTCTCCATTGTGACCGGTTATGTCTCCAGCTCAGGTCGTCTGGGATGCCCTTATAAAGGGGGAATTATATGTGGTTGGAGCTGGGAGTCAGAAAGGGGGTACTGTTGCAGTTTCCTTCTCAGTGCCAACATTTGGCTGCGGTGCTTTCCATACCACCGACAACACCCTATGCCAGGTTTCCATGGGACATTTATCAAATCCCATCCATCTGCACACAGACTGGTCTTGCCTCTGATTACTCACACCTGGTTTCCATTCCCAAAATAATACATGTACACTGAACAAAAATATAGACGCTACATTTGTGTTTTTACCCCCATTTATCATGAGCTGAACTCAAAGATTTAAGCCTTTTTTATGTACACAAAAGGCCTACATGTATTTCTATTTCCTAAGGAATCACAAACAATTCAGTAGGCTGCGGAGCTGGCCGTGGTGCTGAATCCACCCGTTGTGACTTTAAATCACTGCGTGGGAGTTGTCAGCTTTGCTCCCTCAAAACCTTCGACATCTATGGCATTGTGCTGTGTGATGAAACTGCACATTTTAGAGTGGCCTGTTATTGTGGCCACCCTAAGGCACACATGTTACCTGATGTGTGTGATGTTTTGTTATGGACAGGTTGATGGCTAATTTCACTAGTACTTGTGACTATGTGACAATAAAGTTGATATTTTGATTTATTTGATATTTGACATGTGCAATAATCATGCTGTCTAATCAGCATCTTGATATGCCATAGCTGTGAGGTGGATGGTAAATCTCGGCAAAAGAGAAGGGCTCACTGACAGACCGATTTGTGAACAATATTTGAGAGAAATAGGCCTTGTGTACATAGAAATTCTTAGATCTTGGAGTTCAGCTCATGATAAATGGGGGCAAAAACAAAAGTGTTGCGTTTATATTTTGGTTCAGTGTATTTAGCCTGCTCAGTTTTTGTTCAGTGTATTTAGCCTGCTCAGTTTGCCTCTGTCCTGTTTCTATCATTGCTTTCCATCAGTGTGTCTGCATTGTTCCCGCTTTCATCTGTGAGTTTCTAAGTTGCATAATATGTAATGCTTGTGTTCATCTCGCTAAATGAAACAGAGTTCCTAAGTACTGTAGATACTGTTCCCAGTATACTCAGGCTTGTTAATTTCACCCAACAGGTTTCGTGTTGGCAGCTCTGTGGCTTTATTGATTAGTTATCAAGGGTGTGACTACCTTGCTCAAATTTTGTTTTCCAAAGTGATTTTTTTTCTTTCTACTGCCTAAATCAGTCTATTTTTGGCAGTATATTATTATTTACAATCAAACATTCTCCATGGAATTACACGCCGGCCTTATTCGTATATCCTACCCACATTGTGACAGATACATCTATGGTGCATTTTGCACAGTAATCCACCTCGACTCATGTTTGAGTAATTTGTATTGGTCGTAGCACATTTTGTTTATCATGTTGAATGCCCTATTAGAATACACAAAATAATACTTAAGCATTTGCTTTGATAACCAATCTATCACAAGTTTAAGTAGTGCTGACATATTCCATGCTATTCCACTTGCCACGACTATTGAATTGACCCACACCATAACAATGATGTTAAGGTCGGTGCTGTTGATGAACCACCCATGCCGGCTTGCCTGGTAGGCTCCCCTCTCTCCACTGGGATATCCTCGCTCCAACGCCACTCAGGGACTGAGTCACTGGCCTGCTCTTGTTGCCCCATGATACCACACACTTGTGGGATGCGAGTACACTGTGTGGACTATACTCTACCCTCTTAGTGTGGTTACAGTTTGTTGGTGTCCCTTTGGTGGTGTGGTCTTGGCAATGTGGGTGGGTCTGAATCATGACTGTTTGCTCCTGCCCAAGGTTTTCTTTGTGCAGGAGCACGTCTCAAGTCCCCCCCGTCTCAGCCCCAGATGTTATGCTACAATAGTGTATGCGCTGAGGGACTAGGGTCATTCTGTCCTTTCTTAGTCCCCACTTAAGTCTCATTGATATGTGACTGGAAACGAGAAACAGATTACATATTTATTTTTGGGGTCAGTGTTATACTGAGGTACTAGACCTAAGGTATGCACTCTAACGTTTCTGATGTCATATTTATCCTATGAGAAACCAAACCCTTGGAACATGCTTCAGGACCACACAGCCTGATGACTCCTTCCTGTGCCCATCCTACTGTGCTGGTGCCCACGTCCCTGCCGTTGGTGATGAAATGTTTACCTGGTGACTTCAGCTGTTCAGCTCCAAAGCACTTTGCGTTCTCCCTGCCCAAGACCACCGAATTGTGTTGATGCTACACAAAGACTATGGTCACAGCCCATCCATTCCTATCTTAATTTTTGGATAATATTTTAACACTGATAATGTGACATTAATACAATGGGCTGTGTACCTTCAAATACCCCACCCGGTACAGGCAAAAGAGGACTGGCAACCCCCTTGTGTCTGGCCTCTCTATCGGTTTCTTCCTAGGTTCCACCTACTAGGGAATGTTTCCTAGCCACTGTGCATCACTTGTTTTGCTTTCTCTTGGGGGTTTTACGCTGGGTATGTCAAAGCACTGTGACAACTGCTGTTGTAAAAATGGCTTTATAAAATAAATTTGATCGTTTTTGATTGGTTGATTCTGAGGTAAACAAACTTTTCCATTTACAGCCTTCGACTAAAGTAATTCTCATTACAGTGCGTTTGTCATTATCATCCTGAACGATACCCCCCTTGCCTTGGCAGTTCCTTGTAAGACTTCTTCACATGGTACAAAACATGTACACGGATGCCAAAGGATTCTGCCAGATGATAAGCAAGCATTTGTAAGGATTTCCTTGTCCCTCAAAGAAGTGAAATGTTCATCAAATGCTGCCAACTTTTTACGTATTCCACTGCCCAGTTTACAAAACATTTATACTATCCCTCTCACAAGGTACCTTTTAGACAATAATAAAAAAATACAATATATCACAATACTCTTTTTGCCAATACTAAAATTGATTCTCAAATCCCAAAATTATTTATTTTGTCAGTATACTTTTTGTTAGCTATGCAGTGCAAAGTTTACCAAAAGATGTATAGACATAAGTTTCAAGAACACATAATCCATTTAGATCATTGCATTGGTTTCATTACAAATGTTGTAAATTGACCGCACAGTGCATTGTGGGAAATAAATGCTTAGCAAAACCATATGACAACGTGACTGTTGGCTGTCTCATTGTATTCAATATCTATTTCAGATTTGAAACGCAAACCCAGGTCAATGCTTTTTATTACTTGATTAAGCAACTGTCACATGCTGAAATTGGCTTTGTATTAGTGTTTTAATGTAAATCTAATCTTAGCCAGCCAGAGGTTCATGGTGTTGTCAACATTTCTGTAACTATAAAATACAGAAATCTATGACCCCCATTTTGCTTTATGTATACTGCTAAAAAAAATTTGCGGCACACATAATCATCACAGTAAAACACCAAGTCTAACGCTAGCTCTACCCTGTTCTCCATGGGTTAAGAGATTTGACTGATGAGCCAGACTGTCAAATAAGTTCTTCAAACGATTTAAGAAAAGACAAATTATAGCATTTTGTCTATTCCCATTTAATCTTAAAATGCATTTCAGTAAAAGGATAATCATTTCTGATTTGGTGAGTATTATAAATCTGTCAGGTCTATTTTGTATATCAGAGGTTGTCAATCTATTCGGCATGTTGCCATGACAGTGGATTACACATGAATACAGAAAAAATATGAAATAATTACATAATAGACTAGCTTGTTGTTCCAAGTTCAGGTGTCCAAAACTGCAGGCTGAGAGATCACAAATGAACTGCTTATTTTGAATTTTTTTTGGACAATTTTAACATTTTTTATGAACGTTTGGAATAGCATCGCTTTTGGCTTGTGTAAAATGTAACGCATCATTTCAACAGACATTACATGCTCCCATCATTAGTGCCTACTTTAATATCTTTAGATTTAAGCTTTGCTCTGATTTCACTGAAAAAATTAAGTTATGGTAGGAGTTCTTGATCTGCTGTATATTATCTTCATGTTTCACAGTTAAACATTATGATATTGACAGCCACTAAGCTACTTAAATTAGATGGGCAAGGCTATCGAGTGGATATATGTTTTAGATTTACATGCATTTAACCCCGATCAAGGTTTTTTTAAGATTCAGGATGTAATCTACACTGCGTTCCAAATTATTATGCAAATTATATTTTTTACACAGTTTTTTCTAAATAGCTGATGCAAATCACAATCAGTATAATTTTCAAGTCACCAACCGTTAGGGTATGAGCAGAATTTCAGTGAACAAACCACCCAATGAAAACTCAAATGCACTGTTCCAAATTAATATGCACAACAGAGTTTCAAAACATTTTATAGGTTGTAAAGAACTGGTCAATGGTCATTTGTTGAATTTGCAGCATTAGGTCATATTTACTGAAATCAAAAGTTATTTCAATCAAACATCTTAACAGGGCAACTCACAAGTTAACATAGGACCCCTCCTTTGATAACACCTTCAGAATTCTTGCATCCATTGAACTTGTGAGTTTATGGAGACTTTCTGCTTGAATTTCTTTGCACAGTGTCAGAATTGCCTCCCAGAGCTGCTGTTTTGATGCAAAATGCCTCTCACCCTCATTGATTGTTTGCTGGAGGATGCTCCAAAGGCTCTCAATAGGGTTGAGGTCAGGGGAGGATGGGGGCCACACCATGAGTTTCTCTCCATAGCAGCCAATGTCACAAAGGTATTCTTTGCAGCATGAGATGCTGCATTGTCATGAATGAAGATGATTTTTCTACGGAAGGCATGGTTCTTCTTTTTGTGCCATGGAAGAAAGTGGTCAGTCAGAAACTCTATATACTTTGCAGAGGTCATTTTCACACCTTCAGGGACCCTAAAGGGGGCCTAGTAGCTCTCTCCCCATGATTCCGTCCCAAAACATAACTCCGCCACCTCCTTGCTGATGTTGCAGCCTTATTGGGACATGGTGGCCATCCACCAACCATCCACTACTCCATCCATTAATCCGGGCTAGAGGTCGACCAATTTCGATTTTTCAAGGCCGATACAGATTAACGATTATTGGAAGGCCGATACCGATTAATCAACCGATTATTATGATTTTTTGGGGGGGGAAATAATTACATTTAAAAAATACTGAAAGTACAATAAACTTTAATATACCTTCTTAATATAATACACAAAATAGTTTCAAATCTCAAATAAATATATCAAATTATTTAAGTTTGTTCAAACAAAATGCCAAACAAATGGCAAAACACACAGTAGGCATAGTACGATTTGTATTTGATACAACTTCGCCTATTAAATCTGATTTGTAAAACAAACCCTTGGGTTTTGCCTCAAAAAATATTTAGTATATGCATTTTGATAGTTGTCCTTTTATTAACCAATCGAATTTGGTGCTACACAACGGGAGTACAGATATCCGACGTAATTTCCAAAAGCACTTGATAAATATATCTGGTTTCAAAATCAATACACAAATACGTCAATTAATGTAAATATAACAAAAGCAGTAACTGGGAAACATGGGATTTCGTCTTTAATTTCGGAATTATTCTTTTGCGAGAGAAGTCGGAATATAGCCTAATCTTCTCTCTTCGCCACCGTCTGACTCAACATCAGAAATAGGCTACTTTGAAAACCATGTTTGAGAACACTAGCGACGTATATTCCCTGCTAACATGAATGCCTTTTAATTAAATTTGAAAGTAAAAAACTATCTTCTGTGTATCGTTTTGAATAGGCATCGTATTTTGACAAGTTATATGGGCGCAATGACTGTGTATATTAATTAAATCAGCACTTGTTTGGTGCCAGTACCCGATATTGATCTATGTTAACTGATCTGATGATTAATTATAAATCCCCCTCATCATATGCAACGGAATATAGCTAATTAACCCTTGTGCAGCAGTTATTTTTTAAACAGGTCGTTTTCCCCCGAAAGCCTTGAGGAAAACAGAACGGATTTAAGTTTTGGTTGATAAAAAAATGCGAACAGTTGTCTCGGAACAAAAGCAGTGAACCCCTACCCACTATTCTAGACTAATATAACCAAGCAAACAAGTGTTTGACCAAAGCGAGAGCTGTGTCCGGGTTCTCGGCAGTAAGTCGGACTCGTTTCATGTGAGGGTTGGTCTCCGCCAGGGCTGCGCTTTGTCACCAATCCTGTTTGTAGTATTTATGGACAGGATATCAAGGCGTAGTCGGGGTGGGGATGGGTTGAAGTTCGGTGGGCTGAGGATCTCATCGCTGCTTTTTGCAGATGATGTGGTCCTGATGGCATCATCGGCCTGTGACCTTCAGCACTCACTGGATCGGTTCGCAGCCGAGTGTGAAGCGGCTGGGATGAGGATCAGCACCTCTAAATCTGAGGCCATGGTTCTCAGCAGGAAACC
>JACXGM010001515.1:0-14085 GCA_016801145.1 Umbra pygmaea
TTTGAAATGGTCACATTGCAATTCACAAATCGCAAGGGAGTAGTGTGGTTGATAATGGACTGGGCCCATAACCCACTGGGGCCATATGATGAGCGTGGTTAAATATGGGAAGAAATGTTCCAACTTAAACCCAACTGAGAGGATTCTTCTTTCATGAAACTACCAGTGTCTCTGCCTTCTATTCCCTCTGGGGATTCCATACATTTCACATTTCAACAGTTAGGAGTTCTTCGTTCTGGATTTAGCTGCTAGTCAGGTGTACTGTGTCAGTCATCATGCAGATTGTGTGTCTGCGTTGACATGCTGCCCCAGATCTGTGATTGGTTTGTGAAGGGAAACGCAATGAGGAGAGGACAAAGAGAGAAAAAATGTAAACAGATGTTAAAAAGAATACGAACGTTGTTTTTGGTAGAACGATAGCAAGAACATGACCTCTTAAGCCAGTCGAAATGCCAGGTGTTTTTTAATTATACTTTGCCATGCTCGTATTTAAATGAAATAAAACCAATAGATGAATCAAAACTGGCTGAAATTTTGCTAAAGAAATGACAGCGATCAGATTAATCAAACCAAATATTTACATTAATAGTCCTTAGTTGTTCAGCTGCAGCTCTTGTCCAGAGCTTACACTGAGTTCATTCAACAAAAGATGTTTAGAAGGGAAAAGAACCCAGTATTCTTAAGGACACTTGCTTTCTGCAAACTTACTGTTAGGAGGATGAGGGGAAAAAATATAACACAAATACTGAGCAGTAGTTCTGTTGCCACATGATCCTCTAGCTGTCTTCTGCTCTCCTACATAGAGTATGACCAGTGGATCTATTGTGGGGTTACCAAAATGGCAGACAAGCCGTTGCCAAGATGACATGTTTGTGCCATTTCCCATGTTAGTAAACATTGTTTGAAAGTCAGTTGAGACCTTGTTAGTGTGGCGGAGGGATGTTCCACATTAGTTCTTGTCTGCTGAAGTAATGCCAATCTTGGTGGTTGTTTGATTTCTTACCATGTCTGTAGCGATGTTTCCATCCAATTAGTGACATTACAATGCTTCAACAAAATCTGCTTGAAGAAAATACAGAGTGGTGTGATCTCTATCGTCTGTGGAAACATATGCAATCCACACCATAGTGTTTTACTAAAATCGACATGAGCTAAATAAAGAAACGATTTAGTGAGTCATGCTATAAAACTACAGATTTTGACTCAGATAGCTACTACAGTCCTACTGACTGAATGTTTTGCTCAACACATCCGTTTTATGTTTCTCTTTTGATCAAACCTGATGTGTAGTCTGGACCCCTCTTAAACTTCATACCTCTGCCTCATGCATCTACCCAACAGACACCTCATGAAACCGTTATCCTCAACTGGTAAACTGTTGTTGACATCGCGCCAGGCCGTTTTTGCCTTGCTTTGTGTCATGCCCGTAGTGCAGAACCTTGAATCCCACTGCAGGCTGTGGTCTGTGGGAGACCACATTGTGCTGGATGTGATGTTGGAGGGCACATCTGGAGCATTCCTCCCTGGTATTAAAATCCAATCTTAATGCACGTGACGGTAATGTCCCAGTGTATGGTGTGGTCTTTCAGATGGCACCATTAACAGGTGTCTTGACTCTGAGGTCACATAAAGGTGCAGCGTACTTCTTGTGAGAATCTGTCTGGCGGAATTCCCCTCCTGGCCTTATTGCCGTCATGGCCCCTCATCATCGTTAAGCATACCAATTAAGAATGTTAACTCTTTGCCTCTCAGCGTCTGGTACAGATTTGTCCCCATGAATTAGTCATCGGTGGTAAAGTTGTGTTTTGCCTTTACCATGTTTAACACTTTGAGCACATCTGTTGCTAGAAAGGCACTGTTTTAATCCAATCCATTATTGCTTGCAATGTCCAGACATAATGCATGGCTTTTGATATGGTGCGGACTGTCCAGGCTGCAAGTAAAATAAACCAAATGTTACTTTCAACATCCTCTAATCTGGATTCAGAGACAGATGGGACACAGGAGGTCGTCTGACTGGAAATTGTTTTACCAGTCTTTGTTCAGAGAACACCATCCTCCGCACGCACACACACACTCCCTCTTTGCATGCGCCAGGTCCATGTGAGTGGATTTTTCCCTGCTGACCTCATCACCCCCACCGAGCCAGAAACAACACTGACTCACTGGCTGCCCAGGATAATGCCACTGTTGCCCAAAGTTCTACTGGCAGACAGAATGGACGAGGTAGTGAAATGTGTGCCTTACTCTCTATAGATGGTTTCAACAGAAAGATTATTAGGGGTGCAGTGTACCCACTGGTTACACAGCAAGTGTGGAGCCAATATGAATTACTGTGCCATGCTTATTAGCTAGAAGGTGTGATATGCTAGTCAGTTGAGACTAGGCTAATAGAAAAGTGAAGAAACAACACTCAGCATCTGAATAACTCTATAATGTGAATTATGGTACGCTTAATGGATGAAGTTAAAATCAACCCAGATTTCCCGACTGAACATTTTGAAAACTACTTACATATTATCAGTTAGGGATACAACCGTTCAATATAAACATAAATTCATATTTTTTTTTTCAGTACCGCACTAAATTTTATTTAAATAAGAATGAGTACAGTGTATATATAGGCCTGTTGAGCTGATCTGCAGAAGAAAAGGTTGAATGGGCCCAGATTAGAGCAGTGCAGCTGAGTCTGACCATGGGCAGAGGTTGGCATCAACCTACCCTTAGAATAGGAGTGTTGGTTAAGGCGTGCCTTATGTCTTAAACTGAATAACTGCTCCAGTGTACATATACTTGGCAATGGTCAATCCACAAACAAAAAAACAGTTTGTGCAACAGACTTGTGCAATTTTTCCTATAAATTTTTATTGCAGTTGGATATGTGCAGCTTTGACATTCAAGAGAAAAACAGCAGCAGTTTCGTGTCTGGGGCAGATGGCTCAGTGGTTAGGGAGTCAGACTTGTAGTCCAAGGTTGCCGGTTCGATTCCTGACTCTGCCAAATGTTGTTGTGTCCTTGGGCAAGACATTTTACCATAAGTTGCTCCAGGGCATGTCCCTGTGTTCACTGTAAGTTGCTCTGGATAAGAGCATCTGTTAAATTACTAAAATGTAAAATGTTGTCATTCGTGCTTTGTTATTCAGCCCCCATTGTCCTCGACTGTCTTAATGAATCCATTGTTTATGCCTGTGTGCTTGATGACATGTCCATTTGATCCTATTGGTTATTGTAATGGGATGTTACGGAGCAGCTGCAATTCTGAAAATTGCCCAAAGGCAATATACAGTTGTTTGATTTAAATTGTGCTCTGGTGATAGCCTAGAGATTGTACACTTGGTTTTTAGATCTAGGGTAAAAAAATGTGTTCAATGGGGTTTTCTTGCATATGTGTCTCCAATATTTTAACAGTATAATATACAGAATGTCATGACTCCATTCCTGAAAGTAGAGGCTGATACCAGTACTTGGTAAGGGGCCCGATACTGGTCATAAGTACTTGTGAAAAAGGCCCGAAACTCCAAGCCGATACTTCCTCCACATTTAAAAGCTTTATGCTGCGCAATGCTTTACACAGATTAGCCATAGATGGCCACAGTTGGGTTCTTAAAGTGCCAGAGAGCGAATATTAGCCTACTCTACAACACAGTACAGTTTATAGATAGGAAACAGTTGTATTGCTCAACCATGTAACCATTGGAACAACAATACCAACAAACTGGTAAATTTGATTCACGTAAATCTTTCAATGGAAATGTAGCTGTATTCCAGCCCTAGGCATATATTTCATATTGATGATAATGACAGTCTTCTTCCTCTTTTAGAGACCAGCTTATAAAGCTGTACAACTTTATTTATTGCTATTTAAAAAGAGATTTACATGGGATAATGCTTCCCTGCAAGATGAGGTGATTTGTTGCACACACAATCACTGCCTAAAATGCATAATCATTCCAGAGATGGTGCACGCACGCCTATTATTGAAAAACACAATTCAAGTGACGAAATACAAAATCGCTTTTCTCATTGCTATTTTCATGTAGCCTAATATTTGTAAAATTATTTAACAAATAAATAAAATTATTTTACATTAGAATCCTCAAGGAAACGTGCACATTTAGGTACAGGACCGAACGAAGGCTGCAAGTTATTAGGCTAGTCACTGCATACTGTAGCGTCGCATTAATTAATAATAAACCTACGGTAAGGAACGACATGTTGGTTTGCAACACTTCTGGTTGAACAAAATAGTGGTTTTGACTAAATACAATGTAGGCTGTAGCAATTTATATTTTGTTCAACAGAGTACAGTGATGGTACTACTATAATTTTGTACTACCAATTATAATCAAACAATCAATACTTGACAGAATATTTTATGCAGCTATTGCATTCGCTTTCACAAACGTGTTTCTCTCATTTTAGCTAGTTAAGGAGACGTAAACTATTGACATTTGTAATAAATATTATACATTCTTGACCTGCAATATAAATTATGTTCTTCTGGATATGTAGGAACATTTACTTTTCTATATTTGAATTGGCTGATCAACGTCTAAGAAATAGCAGATTTTAGCTTGATAAATGTGACATTTGGCATAGTTCTTAAAAGTACTTGTATCGGTACTCGTATCGTTAAGTACCCAAAATGAAATACTCTGTACTTGTACATACTTCCATAAAAAGTGGTATCGGCCCATCCCTTCCTGACAGGTACGACTTGTAGGAACACACATTTCTTCACTTGGACAGAGTGGACTGAGCCAGGCCGTAAATCAAGAATTAAGAATTAGTAAGATAAGTTATGACCTGATGTATTTTGCTTTTCCTATGTTCTTGAGCTTCCCATTACCTTTCTGATACATTTTAAACTATACTTGCAGTCATTGGTAAGTTACTAAATTAGATCATGTCACTGGTGATTTGTTTTGTCATGAACGAAAACGCTGTCGAATCTGTGTTTTCGCCACAGCAGCCCAAGTCCCCAGTCTGTGCCTACTGTATGAGTTTGAGTGACATAGACTGGGTCAACAGTGCTGGAATTTAATATATCTATAAAACAAGACTTGTTTATTCTGTGATGTCGTATTGTTCCTGTCTATGAACCTGCTCTGCCCCTACCTGAACCATGGAGCTGTTCACTTTCAATGTCATTCATCCAAAGAATATAAATTAACTATGTCCCCCGTTATGTGTGTTGTCAACCAGTTTAGTGGTTGAGAAGGCAAAAAAAAAATTTTGCAACTAAAAAAGGTATACATAGGAGCTATTAGCCATGATTATACTGTTTTGTCCTGTAGCTCTACTGTATCTTCTGACTGCTGTGCAATGAAATGGAATGAATATTTTCTTTTCCTTTTCCAATCCTTTTGTCTGGGTGAATAGCCCCGAGTACTGTTCATGTTGAGTATTCAGATATAACAGGGTCTGGCCTGTCAGAGGTGTGTTTCTGGACGATTTACCGCAGGCATCCAGTGCCTTCCTGTGTGCCTCATTACTCTGGTCTGAGAGTAGAGGCAGGCAGCCAGACAGAGCTACAGTTGGGGCAATAGTTGTTTGGGCTGGCTTGTTCATTCGCTAGATGTTTTCCTTACAACTCAAGGAGAGAAGTGCATTTTATTTTTTATCAAAGCAGGGAAAGAGCTGTAAAGACTAGGCATGGCTAAGCAAATCATGTGAAATTGCTTAAGAATGGTGTTAGACCTTCTGTACTACCTGTCATCTGCAGAGATTGTAGACATAAATCAGACATAAATACACACACAACAAAGCAGTTTGAAACCAAGGTACTCTATCATACAATTGTGAAAATGCATAGCAAATATGCATACAATCTGCAAGTTCTAATGCAATCAAACACTTATAATAGAAACATTTTAAGACGCACATCATTCACGTAATTTCCCTAGAGACACCAGATCTTAAAGATGCAGAGGATGATTTCATAATAGGTATAAAAAAGTAATAGAAATCAAGATTTCTCTAATTAGCGTATTTACTGATAACAAAACTGCACTTCAACAATTTCTTTATTATAAATTATATAAATCAAATGTATGGTTTAAATCAGGGGTATTCAAATCTGGACCTCAAAGCCAGATCCACTCCACGTGTTCATTGCAACCCTCTAATCTGAGACTAATTTAGACCTGGGACACCTATTTAGACCTGGGACACCTATTTAGACCTCGGACATCTATTTAGACCTGGGACACCGAGTCCAGTTGAGGTAGAACAGAAAACCAGCCGGACCCCGTAGGTTTGGAGTTGAAGAACCCTGGTTTAATTGATCGAATATGCATAGTAGGGCTACCCTGTTGAGCTTCCTTTGAACGGTTTATAACATGAATTAGCCAGGCAACTGCTCACTGTGAACAGTCCTTTAATCTGCATGCCGACATCCTATTCTTCAAATCTGGAAACATTTGTGGTATTATGTTCTGACGGAACTGCGCCATAAATTGTATGTTAGAGTGCCAACGTTTTTATATACACCTCTGTATTAATCATGATTTTAATCTTCTAGATATTTTTTTGTACTTTTCGTTTTAACTAAAAGTGAATTAAAAGGCCTATTGACATCCACTATTGCTTTCTACAGGCCTCAATATCGGAACCCTGAACAGACCAACGGGTCCACCGCCCCGGAACAGCTCACTGGACGCTTCCAGGTTGGTCGCTCCGTCTCCTCCTGCATCTCTGGTCTGCAAGTTCTTTCTCACTGTCACTCAGCACTTCATTGATGGGCGAAGGATGGATTTCAGATTACCGAAAGCCCTTCCCAACCATGCATGACATCACCTGCTGTTTAGACTGTGCTCTTGTCCTTTACAGTTGGTGAAATAGATCTCCATTGAGCTTTGTTTTTTTAATTCAGAACTAAGCTTAATTTGTATTAGAAAAACCGGCCCATAGAGTTAAACATTTGCAAGGCCAGGTGGAATAACAGGGTGCTTACACTGAGCGTCCTCTGAAGGAAGTTTGATGGACATTTTTAACATCTCATTGACCCAAGCTGTAATACCAACATGTTACAGGGTAAATCCCCATTGCCCAAGAACACCAAGGCAACCTGCCAAAATCACTGTTGTCCATAGACCTAAAGCTTTGAAAAGCTCTCGGCTCACATGAACGTCACTTCAGACCCAGTCACATATTTAGAATGGACTCCAACACCATGTTTTTCACAAGATTAGCTACTTGTGTAGTGCCTTCAGAACTACGTCTGGCTCAACGTCAGCAAATGGTGGACTACAAGATAGCAAGGGATGAACGTGGCCTACAAAGATCTTTCCCTTCAGCAGGTTGAAACGTTTGGCACAGTCCCTCAGATGCCTAGAAAGTTCTCTGCCTCCTCCATGTCATTCTTCACACTAGCCAGTTTATCGTCCAGCCAGTTGCCTAGTCACCTTATCCTCATCCACGTATACATACTGAAATTAAACTCCAACACATGCACACATCAACTGGTCCTTCCTCTACTGTATATCGTATACTGTAATACAAGGCTATGTTATTTGTCATATCTCATACTGTATAGCCAAGCTGGGTAAATTATTGTTATATACGTGTTCATTTTCCTTATGGTCATGTTTGTGTTTATGCCCACCTCTTCCCCTTACTTTCTGCGTAACTCTGTATTGTCATTTCGTGAGCAGCCTATACAAAGATGTGACATACTGTACAACTCCTTGGTCCTTCGATGGTTCACCTAGGAGACTGTCTTTCCTACAGTGTTTTCCCCACTACTCTCTAGCATCTGTTACATCATCAGCATATCTCTACAAGATGATTCTTGTCCTAACGGTTTGTGTAATGGCTAATGCCTGACAGCCATACAGACGCTGTGTCTGCTTCATTATTTACAGATCACAGGGTGTCTGTGGATCAGAGATTTATTGGTGATCTTACTGAGCCAGAAGGATACATCGTAGTTTGATTGGAGAAACTCCATAACTAAGGGATATTTCTCTGGTCGTGGAACTGTGAAACATGGGTTAGGAACCAGAGTGCTGTAAATAAGCGGATATTCTTGTGTTTTATAGTCCAACAGAACTAAAGCTGAGTTCCTGTGGTAACACTGACAGAATGCAAGCCTACACAGGGCCCAAGGCTGAAGGCTCAGACAGAACATTGCCATGATTCTAACATGGGACTTTTACATATCATATTTCCACCTGGTTTCGCTGACATACCTCAGGATCTAAAACTCTAACATGACTGCACAATATGCCCTGACGTTTACTGTCGTCACTTGAAGACATTTCTGAAGCTTGCATCCAAAGTCTAATTATCAGCACAGGAGAAGAACATTAGAGTTACGTTGTGTATCAATGTCTAAAACATTAGACCAATTGCTTGACAAGATCTTTTAGAAATCTGAATGAGTTTGTCACAGTTGTGTGGAAATAAAAGTGTAAATTATTATTTGAAGCATGTGGACTGTCTGTCGTGAACTGTACTCTCTTAGGAGACTGTGCTGGTGAGTCGAGATGAGAATCAGAACTACAGAGAGTACTTCGTCCCCAGCCCTGCCTCCCTGTCCCCCGGACCCTACACCCCAGAGCCCCCTTCCAGTCCTGAGAGGAAGAGCGACAGGCTCACCCCCAGCAGCAACAAGAGGTACATTACAGCCTTCACAGTTTTTAAACCAAATCTTCTGACATCCAGGTTATGTTCATATTTAAGAGTGAATATATCCAAAACTAGTTACTATAAATCATCACAGTTATTCAGTTGTAGCTAGTTAAGAAATGGCAATTTCCATTCTGAGGAAAATGTAATAGAAAATATTAATCTGTGAAATGAAGAGAGAAGACAAATGTAATTATTATTATTATTATTATTGTTATTATTATTGTTACAAGTAGTGGTAGTAGCAGAAATAGAATTAGATGTGAGAAAATGGCATTAGAAATAGGAAGTAGTAGTATAAACACTGCATTGAATTACTTACTGTTCCATTACTATTCTCAACTGTTAATGTCTTAAAGAAAATATTGTGAATAAAACAAAACTTAAATTGAAGATTGAACCAAATATTGTGATGAAAAAAAAAACTGGTGTTATACCACTAGAGCATCAACTTACTGTAAGTGCTTCATTGAGTGTTACACAGGACCAAATGATTAGGTAGAATAGTAACTGAAAACAGAGCCACAGTATTGTGTGGTAGGAACAAAAGATGTGCAAAGCATATCACATTCCCAGTATTCATCACACCAACAAAGCTCAGGCCCTGGAACCTTCACTGCTCTACACACTCTGTTGGCCCATCTGGAATTCTCCTGGGTCATTTTCTAGGTCACAGTCCAAACCTGGTTTTGCTCTGGTTAAATTGAATGCATGTCTAGTTATCTGCAGACTAAGTAGTCCCCGTTATGGAGCACTTTTTGTTCTGGTCGATTTAACTACTTCTATTGGGTATCTTCAACGACACATCATTCCTCACTATCATTTCTGTTATTTCATAGCATCCAGCTAAGTCCATGTTCTCCAGAAGAGAAGACGTCTAGCCAAAGACTCTCCAGACCACCGTCACAGGTAGGTGTTTAAGGCACTGGAACAAAATTCCACCGCAAAGGACATTTCCATCCCATGTCATTTCAAGATAGGCAAACCATTCATACAAATGTTATACCTCCAAAGAACAACACAGCTTGATGAGACGACAGTGTCCAATTGTCCACAGCTTCACAGTCTTTGAAATCAATGAACATTACTTCAGTTTATCTTGTCGGTTCCACCGTCCTGGTCTAAACTCAAGAATCGTAAATGATTCTCGATGGCAGCCACACTCGTTCATTGTATCTTGCAAGTTGAAGGAAAATAAATATATAAAAACATTTTGGTTTGTGTTGGAGCAGGTAGAACCTCACTTTGTGAGGATGCTGATGGAAATACAACCCTAAGCACATCGTTCAAGTGATGTGGAAAGAGAACAATGATGGGAGAAATGAACTGATTTGACCTTTGATGTTTTGCTGTATGAGCCTCAATATAACTTTTACCATGTTTTCACCATGTTGTATCATAAGCTTACATATCAACATTGAAATTACTATGCTTATTTACTGTTCTGGCAACAAGAAGAGAGGGGGGAAAGCATCTGGAAACTGAGCTAAAGGGGATAGAATGTTGTGGGAAAGTTCATGAGATATTCCAGCTATGTCTGTCTGCCCCAGTCCCAAGAACTGGTCCCACTGAAGTCACAACATTATGCAGCATAAAAAACTATACAAGACCCTTAATGCAATGACACAGGACAGGGAATGGAATTCCATTCTTTGTATGAGTTCTGTGAACATTACGTTGATTTACATAAATATGTCCTTTTTGCCTGGAGAATGAAATATTTAATCTATTTACTGAAGCAACGGCCACTCAATGCCTGTTCTGATATGGGAATATTCTCATTTTCAAGATGTGGACTTGTTGGTTTCAGCCAAATAAATCCCTGTTTGTTACATTGTAAAGCTCTGAAAGGCCACATCTGGCAAATTTCACATTATTTATTATTATGAAGCTGTCTATTGGCTGATTTGGTCCTTGATCTCTGTTTTGTGCTACAGTGCCCTCCATAACAATTGGGGCAGTCAAGTCGAATTTGCTGTTTTGTCTGTACACTCAAAGTATATTAAAATATGTTTCAAAGATGAATGTGAGGCAGGAATCTGTTACCTTTTATTTGTGGATGTTTCAATACACATGTTTTACATACTGCCAGCATAAATGTTGGGACATTTGGCTCACCGGTGTTTCGAATTTATCCAGCCTTTTATGTTGCATTATCTTTTCACACAAAAGAGTTATGAGCGTGTCTCCATTTCATCCTTTACATTTGTTTTTGTACTCTGGTGGCAGCAGGCATAATCCATCATGAAGTTGAAGGAGCTGTCTATGAAGGAAAATGCTGTAAGAAAACAGGAATTAAATTAGAACATTAAAATAAATGTTGGACATAGCCAAATCAACAGTTTAGAATGTCCAGAAAAAAAGAGATCCACTGGTGTCTCAAGCAGCAATGGCCATGTCGGCCAATGAAAACAGCAGCCGTTGATAACAGAAGAATGACCAGAGCTGTAAAATACAACCCTCAAATAAATGTCAGTGAAATCCGCAACAGTCTCCAGGATTCTGGTGTGAAAGTGTCACAATCCAAAATTTACAGAAGATGTTGTGTACAGAAGCATTTTGGGTACCAGTGTACAAGAAAATGCCGACGTACTCATTGGACGGTGCTTCACAATGCAGCTAGACAATGACAAAAAACATACTGCCAACACAACCAAGGAGTTTAGAAGCAAAAATGTGGAAAGTGTTAGACTGGCCAAGTCTATCCCCTGATTTGAATCAAGCTGAAAATGAATAATGAAGTAAAAAACTCTCCCAAAAAAACTGCTTAAAATATCTGCAGTAAAGGCTTGGCAAAGCATCTCAATGAAACTGTTTGGGGATGTCATTTAGTTGTCTTTTAATCATATTATCACATGCCTTGAGTATACAGCAAAAAATAGAAATTTTGACTTTACTGTCCTAATTCTCGAGGGCACTGCATGTCTGGCGTGTTACTAGAGTTTTTTGTGCTTTAAGTCATGCTGTGCCTTTTGTTTATGTTGAATGATATTCAGTCGCTATCTTTTGTGAGCTTGTTGGCATATTGTATAGAGAGAGCAAGGGTGCAGAGATCTTTGTTCAAGCAGACATTACTCAGACCACTGATAGTATCACTATGCTGATCAGACATTTCCAAAGGACAATTGTGTGGTGAGAGGTTCTGTGAGGAGCTTTGAAGTTCTACATCACCGATGCCTCAGGGAGACTGGGCTGACAACTCTTTGGAGCTGTCTACTTGGCTTAGGGCTTTTTTAACATCCTTTAAAGAATGCACTGACTTACATGCTTCTCCATCATGTGTGGCTGTCTGGGATGACCTTACATGTTGGTGGGATTTATGGAGGCAGATGGGCCAAAGGGTCTGGATGCTATTTGCTCACAACTTTGACGAAGGGCTCTTTTTAACTTTTTTGTTCTGACATTTTTAAGATCAGCTCACCCGTCTGGCTGGTTCTTCGTCTCCCGTTTGTAATCCAAATCTAATCTCACCCCCTGAGGATCCATCGTATTCCACACCACACTCCAAGATCAACTAAGTTTTATGTTAAACCTAGTTTTTGGAATCAAAAACCAGGATTCCATCCAGTCATTTCATGTGGATGAATTACCTGATGCATCAAAAAGTCATAACTGGGCTGACTAAAACAGGACAGGTTGGAATCATCCATGTGACGTTGTTAAATACAAGAATGCCCCCATTCAATTACAAATGTAAATCCAAAACCATCTTTTTTATCCCATCATTTACCATGTGTTACCCATAAAAGATTGGCGCAATCACGTGTAGCTTATAACAAAATGTATATGCGAAGAAACTACTGGAGCCATTGGAGTGATATTTACTTAATACAAAGTAAGATTGAATAAAAAAGTTTCAGAACAATTAAATGTAGGCTATTAAAACCAAAAAACAGAAACTTTAGACACTGTTCTGAGATGATAAATACTGTGGATGCTGTAGTTTGGGAACTGCTTTGTTTTCTGCTTGTCCATTCCCTTGTTTCTTATCACACGTACCGAGAGCTCACAAGAGACTTCAATTATCTATATCCTTATGCTATTCACTTTATAAAACTTTTGCACTCTTGCACAAATTCCCATTCCAACAAACACTCAAAGACACATACTTTCTGTGGACACAGACGTCTCGCTATCATATTCACACTCAACAATCACACACTTTCAACCAAATACACACACACATTTTCTCCATATGTACAATGTGAACACTGGTGACTTTCCATGTATTTTTATGATTTTTTAATAATTTTTTCCCCCTAACTTTAGGTGTCATTTTATTGAACATAAGCATTTCCCTACGTCAATGACAGCATCTTCTAAAGTGTTTACGCAACAATAAAAATGTTAGGAGAATTAGTGTATTCAAATGAACATCAGTCGGCAACTGGGTGGAAACGTAGCTAGGCTACAGATAAATGTTTTTGATCGATTGTCAGACACATGTTCACAGGAATGCCATCCTGAGTCCTCCACTTGGTGTGACAAGGCTCTGTTTCAGAGCGCTTAGTAACCACTTTACCATTTCCTCCTGAAGGCTGGAGCCTTTTCTGAGAGCTCTCTTCTCTGCGAAACCCGACAGTGTTCCGTTCACTAGTATCTAGGTTTGGTGGGGGGGCTCTTCCTCCAGTGAATGTCTCTCTGGTCTGAAAGAGGAGACAACCCTCGCACTCTGGATATGGGACTAATGAGTGGAACCCTTTCAGTATGCTCGTGGATAAACAGCTGGAATGAAGCCTGCCTTCCCTGCATGGACAAAGTGCTTTGAGCTGTCTGGCAGGAACACTGCAGCCCAGTGAGTAGAGGGGCCTCCACACCGTTGACGCGGCCAGGCATGCCACCCCCCCATTTCACTTTGGGTTTTAATTAGCTGTCCTACTGCATTAAATTGCCATATTGCAGGCTGCACAATGAAAAAGAAGAAATTGATAGTTTTAGTTTTATATGCTGGGGAGCGTTTCCTGATTCTTCTCATGACAGGCGTCAAAAGACACAGTAAAATTAAACTGAAGTTACAGGCTAATAATTTATGTTTATCGTTAAATATTGTAGTTTTTCATCTCCGTTTGGTTATCGAGAAATGTTTTTCTTGCGAAACGTGATTATAAATGGTGATTTAGCTACAGTAGTAAAATGATGCAAGCTAGGGGCGCAGATGGCTCAATGGTGGAAGGTTGCTGGTTCGATACCCGACTGTGCCAAATGTTGTGTCCTTGTGCAAGGCACTTTAGCCTAAGTTGCTACGGGGGAATGTCCCTGTATTTACTGTACAGTAGGTCTCTGGATAAGAGCATCAGCAAAATGACTAAATGTAAATGTAAGCAAATTTTCATTTTTAAATAATTGGGTGTTTGGATCAGTAATTTCATTTTGATCAATCAAATAACTAAAGGACACAGTACTATTTCATTAGTGAAATTAGGTTTATTGGATGAACAGAAAATGTGCAATATA
>JACXGM010001515.1:14185-54316 GCA_016801145.1 Umbra pygmaea
CATCTTGCAGTTGATGGAGATTTGTGGGATGCACATCCAGGGCATGAAGCTCCCGTTCCACCACATCCCAAAGATGCTCTATTGGGTTGAGATCTGGTGACTGTGGGGGCCATTTTAGTACAGTGAACTCATTGTCATGTTCAAGAAACCAATTTGAAATGATTCAAGCTTTGTGACATGGTGCATTATCCTGCTGGAAATAGCCGTAAGAGGATGGGTTCATGGTGGCCATAAAGGGATGGACATGGTCAGAAACAATGCTCATGTAGGCCGTGGCATTTAAACGATGCCCAATCAAAGGGGCCTAAAGTGTGCCAAGAAAACATCCCCCAAACCATAACACCATCACCACCAGCCTGCACAGTGGTAACAAGGCATGATGGATCCATGTTCTCATTCTGTTTATGCCAAATTCTGACTCTACCATCTGAATGTCTCAACAGAAGTCGAGACTCATCAGACCCTGCAACTTTTTTCAACTGTCCAATTTTGGTGTGCTCTTGCAAATTGTAGCCTCTTTCCTATTTGTAGTGGAGATGAGTGGTACCTGGTGGGGTTTTCTGCTGTTGCAGCCCATCTGCCTCAAGGTTGTGCATGTTGTGGCTTCACAAATGCTTTGCTGCATACCTCGGTTGTAACAAGTGTTTATTTCAGTCAAAGTTGCCCTTCTATCAGCTTGAAGCAGTCGGCCTATTCTCCTTTGACCTCTAGCATCAACAAGGCATTTTCGCCCACAGGAGTGTCGCATACTGGATGTTTTTCCCTTTTCACACCATTCTTTGTAAACCCTAGAAATGGTTGTGCGTGAAAATCCCAGTAACTGAGCAGATTGTGGCCCGTCTGGCACCAACAACCATGCCACACTCAAAATTGCTTAAATCACCTTTCTTTCCCATTCTGACATTCAGTTTGAAGTTCAGGAGATTGTTTTGACCAGGACCACACCCCTAAATGCATTGAAGCAACTAGATCAATGCATTAAGGAAAAATTGAACGGGTGTTCCTTATAATCCTTTAGTTGAGTGTATATACATACACAGTACATATATGAAACTCTCCCTGGTTCCGTTGTTAGACTGTGAGTAAGTATTTATTTTGTTCCCTGTGCACCACTTTTTCCAACCAATGAGACGGCAGTTTGTTTTGAAAACATTTTAGGTCATGCAGGGATGTAAGTAGGGGTAAACACATGTATTGGTTGTTTTCACTATTATTCAAGATAGCAAACTGGCAGCTAATATCCTGTTTCTACAGAGTAAGTGCAGGTCTAGCTCTTTACTGCAACAACAGACTGGTTTGGTGATGCCTTAGCATAAATCTTCAGATATGCATCTGACCCAAATTTATTCAAAATACATAGAAATTCCTGCTTTATTACCCTGTGAGGCTGCCAAATAGTTTTGACTTGTCTGGCAGTGAACTTGTGCTTGTTCATTACAATTTATGGGCTACTAAGTATTTTCATGATGTGTCCCTATTCTAAAGTGTCCACATGAAACGGTGTCTGGTGATAGTGTAATCTACTTCCATTCATTTGTTATATAGCTTATTGCAGGAACACACAGAGGTACTTGTCTGGGTGCACAAATCTTTAAAAATGACAGTAGGCTAGTAATTATCTTGACTCCAATATAGATTTGCAGAGATTCTGAAAGCAGTCTTATGCTGTCTCATGCAGAAAGTCTACAGTGTTTTATATTTACAGAAAGTCTACAGTGTTTTATATTTACAGAAAGTCTACAGTGTTTTTATATTTACAGAAAGTCAACAGTGTTTTTTTATATTTAATGTGTTATATGTAAGGTGGCAAGGTGGCCTAGTGGTTGGTAAAAAGTCTGTGTTGTTCTGTCTGTGAGAAACACTATAATTGCTGGTCCTCTACCTGTAAAATTGGCCCTGGGTCAAAAATGCTAATATGAATTTGTCCATAATCAATTTGCCTTATTAAATAACGTTTGAATCCAAAACATCTGAAACACAGAAGTATAATCGTGCAGGGGGTTGTATGCAAATGACAATATTCTGCAAAATCTTTCCAATTACTTTCCAATAATTCCTTTGGATAACCCTAACCTCCTTGCCTCTGAAAACCTTATCCAGTAGGAACTTAGTAAAATAGGCTACCTCAACACTTCTGCCTTGCCCAAATATCTGTCTGAAGCTCATTCCAAGGGAAAAAAGCCAGTTGAAACAATGTTGCAATATACCTATGCAGAGCTTCAGTAAAACAATTAGAGGCAGTCAGGCGAAAGAGATTAATCTTATAAAAAATGTATTGTAAACCAACTGCAAATGTATAGGCCAATTATTTGATGTAGGATATAACATTAAAATATTTTCTTTAAGTGTCATTTCTCATTCAGTCAGTATGTCAATATAGAGACAACATTGGTTGCCACCGAGCGTGATCCAACCCAGGTGCCAATAATCTACATATAATATTCCACCCTATTGGAAACTGGTTTGTGTGGCCATAAATGCCTTATCAACTTGTGTAACCCTAATTGGGATGGTTGTACAGACAAACAATGGTTACATTTCCTTCTGACCTATTGAATGGGCAAGATGGTACCGTACTATAGATCCGCTTATGTGACTTTACTATTGTCCCCAAGACCTGGGATGTCCCGTGTAAGGTTGATTCTACAAAACCTATTTCTATACGAACATTCCAATACTTTCTTCCACGTATTGACCTCAAACTTGTGTGCTGTAGATCTGGATCAGAGGTCCTACTATTCATTGCATTACCTTCTGGTCATGTTGTTTAATCGTACATTTAATGACAAACTGTACTTGCTTCCTGTAGCTTATTACTGTCTTGTAGTACTAGGCTATACTCATTGTGACTGGGGAGAGATGGGCAGAAGAATAGAGCAAGACAGGTCATGGAGAGCTTTGGGCAGTGGACCTTGGTTGGCATGACTTGTCCCCGTCTCGCCTGGAAGGTACAGAGTGCTGCTGTATCAGGTGCTCAGCCACTCTAAAAGGCATCTGAAAGCCTCTATCAGGTTGTTTTGGTTGGTTCGTAGTGAGACTGGGATGCGCACGTTGCTCCTGCATTTACTGAGGTTTTGGATATCCTGAGAAAATGCCCTTTACAATAGCGGCTCTGAAGGCAGGGGCTCTCGGGGGCTGGTGTAGGCTTTCCCCAGGCCTACAAGGTCTGGCGTTGTGTGTCTTACCCTCGGGGCCCTCTTCCAATGTGGTCGATTCGACTTGTGTGCGATCATATCTGAGAGGGCCAGAAGGCAAAAAGCTGCACGGGATCTTGTTTTTACCAAACTGTATTAGTAATAGTATGTATTATTGATGAAAAACTTTTTTTTAATTATTACTTTGACTCTTATTGTGCCTGTAATTTAAGAAACTACAATACATTTTCTTCGTTTGACCCCAGGTCACCCAGCAGTCCTGCTAAATGCCAGACCTTGTCTAAAAGAGTTTATCGTTGATCAGCTTTTAAGAGCTTTTAATTAAGTGCTGTCATGATTGAGACGGAACTTAATTATGAAAATTGACATCAGACTTTTCATAACTTTGTCGTCTCAATCCCACTCCTATGTACAGTACAGAGATTCCGATATTTGGATCAGCCTAACATTTTTCATTAGAATTTTGTTTCCAAACATCCAGCAGCAGAAGCAAGGGTCTACGCTTTAGGAGAATAAACAAACAACAGGTGGTTAAATCTTGGGGGGGGTCACGAAGTCACCTGAACTCCCATTAGATACTATCTCCATGACAACTGGCTATGTTGATGTTTTTGCTCTCTTGATAAAAATCACTGCTGTGATTTTGCTGAATGTCATTGTGGAAGTTATTGCACTGTGGTTCTATAGTTCGATCAGACGGATCAGCCTCCAAAGGGACGTTTATGGAGACCAGAACCTATTCTCCACTGTGAAGTATGTGTTGTCATTGGGCTGTTACCATGGCAACCACCTTAGGTAAAATTTTATAATGGTCTGTCAAGTACCAGAAGATTTAAACCACAGCAGTATGATGCCCGCGGGAGATGTTGCCCCCCACCACCCCCAGAAACTGGACTACAATTCACAGTTCACAAGTCCTATTTCTAGGTTATACATACATGTTATTAATCTACAGAACGCTTAGACACTCAGGAATGTAGCCAATGTCACAATTTTACAGTTGCTATAACAAAAATAATAATTTCCCCTCAATGTAAGCTACATGCCTTGTACACGTGCCTCAAATTAAATGCAATGTCAAACTAGAAACAAGGCTAACACCGTCATTTATTGGGTTATATATACATGTCTTATATGTCCTTAAAGCTTAGAATCTTGGGATTCTAGCAAATATCTTGTTTATCTTGGTTTTAGTGTAGCTTTAAAATGTACAACGTTACGACTACTTAATGTCAGCTACGCGTCTTGAAAAAAAAAGTTTTTGTTTTCACTTCATAGAAAATACATTAAGGAATAAAATCAAAGCTCACAAATGTAATATTTAAGTTATAAATACATGTCTCATATTTCCTTAAAGTATAGAATGTTGGGGTTCTAGCAAATATCTCGCTTTTCAAATGGCTATGAAAACTAGACAATTATTAGTCATAAACAGCCAGTACCAAAAGCTGTTAGCTTGTTTACTCAGCTAGCCGTTTTTGTACCTTAAATTAAATCGAATGGCAAAAGGAAAAAACAGCTAGCACCCTCATTTTTTAGATATATATACAAGTCGTATATCTCCTTGAAGCTTAGAATGTTGGGGTTCTAGTAAAAATCTCAGTTTTAGTGTAGCTGTAAAATTCACAACATTATGACTGCGAGTTTCAACTACACATTGCAAACAGTAAAAAAAAAAATCGAAATGCCAACTAGAATCACAACTACCACGCTCTTTTTTCAGTTTATATAAAAGTATTGTATGTTTTTAAAGCTTAGAATCTTGGAATTCTAGCAAATATATCGTTTTTAGTGTAGCTATGAAATTCACAACGTTAGACTACTTAATTTCAGGTATGTGTCTGGAAAACAATTACATTTTACTTAGGAAATATAGGTTAGCACACTTCACTTATGTTACACTTTAAGTACAAACTATTTTACTTACGGACATATAACCCTTTTTTTGGTCATCCAAGGGTCCCAGTAATGACATAAAGCATAGTTTTCCCAGGTATTGAATGTATTCATAAATAAATGAAAAACCTAGTGTATTTGGCCTGCACTTCTGAACAAAAGACTGATGTGAAAAGTATCCAAAAGCTTAGCAATTTCGGCATATACGTCATCCTTATGAAACAGAGATCATAAAAATGTGCAAAATAACAATTTTAACTGAAGATTGACGGAGATAATTTACAAAAGAAATGTGTTGTTCGTCTCGGCACCCAGATGTAAAAGTCATCACGGTCCATTTTTTCAAAAAAATATAGTTTCACAAACAAAGCTACAGCTCATTGGTTGTTCACTCAATCACTCTAAAATGTTAGACTTGTGGCCAGCCCCTTACCAACATGATTTGAATTGGATGCAGCATCCTATCTTAAAGGAGAATTCCGGGCGATTTCAAAACGTAGTTCTGTTGTTTGCATATCGGAAGTGCTGTCCGTAGCGTTAATAACTCAAACAATCTGTATTGCCAAAACCGTGTTTACATTTTGCTGCCAATAGACAACCATTACGCATTTACGGGGCAAGTTAAAAAGCATGCTTTGAGACACTAAACATGTTCAAAATGTAATTGCTAGTCCATATCGATTTGCACTGATTCCTTATAATAAACACAGCAAGTTTGAACAAATAAGTTTGTGTACTTAGTTTATTTCCCATTTTCCACCGCAAATAGTTTTTTTTGGGAAAAAATATGTTTTGGAATATTGAATTGTTTGACAATCGACTAGTGTGGACTTCACTGGAAACTGGGAAATAAACTGAGGTATGTATACAAACTTATTTGTTCAAACTCGCTGTGTTTATTATAAGGAATCAGTGCAAATGGATATGGACTAGTAATGTCTGCCAGGAGGCTAAAGCTAGGTGCTAAAGCTAGCATTGCATCATCCAGCAGGAGAAATATATACTTTTTTCCTTCAAATCTACTCAGAAATCTCACTGACCACATCGATAAACTCTTGCAATGGCTGTTCCAGTTGCTTGACTTTATCCCAGTTTAAATCCTTTGAATGAGCTTCCAGATGCGTGCACCAATGAAGGATCGGGAGAGATCCAGCACTTATGAGTGGTCCCAGAGGCCAAGGTGTGTGTTCACACCACCTTATCTAGCCTTGTCCCCAAGCTAATGAGCCTGGAACATCTTCCATTCAAAGTTGGCCCTGCGGGAGGGACCATTGGAGGGACTTTGTTAGGTAATGTTTCATAATTTTAGCCAATAAACTGGCTGTAGTGGGAGATGCAGTTGCTCTGTAAACTTGGTTTGGCTGTTGCTCTGACAATTTCTAGTAGTATTCGTAGAGGCTGTGAAAGGCCATGTTTGAAGAAAAGCTACACCAGACATCTAATGAATTTGTGCAGAAGTGTCAGGACTAAGTTACACCAAATCAAACATTCTAGGAGAAGAAATGTACAGTTGCAGCTCAACACAACAAATGCATCAAGTGGTTTCCCCTTAGCTGGAACACATGAAATACTTGAAATGGCTAGGGGTTTGTTTAGTGTGACGTTTAACTGCGTGTGACAAGCTACAATATATTCAGAATCGTATAAAGAAGTCAGAGGTTTTGGGATTCTGTTTTTTGGAGTGCTGAAAAATGATGTATCAGCGATATGTCTGATGGTGGCTCGGTGATGCTCTGGGGCTATTATTTTGCATCCTTTGGCACAGGCAAGATAAATTCATTGAAGTATCAGGAAATCCTAGGAGAACTTAATGTCTTTGAGGAAGCTGAAGCTTGTATGTCAATGAACCTTCAAGCAGAACACTGATCCCAAGCATACTTCAAATTCCACCAAGGCTTGGTTACCAAAGAAGTCCTGAAAGATTCTACAGTGGCCATCACAGTCACCAGATCTGAACACCATTGAACATCTCTGGTGGGATTTAAAGAAGGCTTTTGCAGCAGGAAAACCCAAGAATATTACTGAACTGGAGGCCATTGCTCTTAAGGAATGGGCTAAGATTCCTCAGGAACGCTGCCAAAGGCTGGTGTCTGTCTATGCATCTCGTTTGGAGCAGGTCATAACAGCAAACGGGTGCTCTACTAAGTACTATAGATGCTTGCCATGAAGAGGTTGAATCATTTTGAGACTGGAGAAGTCATTATCAGTTGCATTTGCAGTTGAATCTGGGGAAATCACTTGATGCATTCGTTGTTGAGCTATTTCAATTGCTTTTGTTTGATTAGTTCAAAAGCCAAAAGTCTGTAAAATTTGACCAACCCAATTTGCAATGGGGGTTGAATAATTTTCATTGTTTATGTGTAATTTTCAAATGTATATGTGTAATTCATTTTTGCTAAGGCCTATTTGATGTAATGACAAACGAGAATCAGAAAAAGGGAAGAAAATAGGTGTTTTATGTCTGAATGATTCTTTACATATCTGAATCCGAACGTGGAGGGTTTAAACACCATATTAATCATATTGACTGTATCCATGTTCACACTTTCATATGTATTTAATGCATTTAAATGTACAATATGTAGTTTCTGGCCACTAGGGGGCTCTCAGTCAAAACAATTGCAAAACATGTACTTTGATGATGTCGAGAAGTAGCGTTGGATCATGGGTTTTGTTATTGTCGTCAATGACAACCTTCCAATCTAGCGTCTCCGGCACAAAGAATGTTCACTGACAAAGTAATGTATTGTTAAATATATAATAACTTTATTCACATTATGTTTGGCGGTTCCCTGGAACTTAGAGCAACTAGAGGAGTCAAAGGTTATGTGATGCCATTGATGGGCGACATAATGAAATGTCCCTTGTCTTCGATATAATATATATAATATAAGTATAGTGATGTTTGCTTTTTTAATGCAAAGTATGTCTTTTGTTATTGTTTTGGAAAACTACATATTGTACCTTTAAGTAACTGCTCCCACTACGATAAAGTCTCATGTGTTTTCTAGTTCATAGGAAACCCCAGATGCATGGGCAGTATTTTGTTAGAAGCCATAAGATTGGCCAATAATGGGCTAGAATCAGAAGTCTTTGTTGGGCCCATTTGCATTTAGCAAATAAAAGCCAGCGTTGTTCAACTGGTTCACAACAAGTGATCACTTTTCAGATTGGTGTTAGTTTATTAAAGGTTACATTGAAGTTGAATCTGAAGAAATAGCGCTAGATACATGAAGTCATTTCTGCATTTGTATATATTTTAGTTGTCCCCTGTACAGTTTGTGTACCCTGTGCTAAGTACTACAATACTGTATATTCCCAATCTACCAGCCGAACACATAAAAACATTTGTTCTAAATTGACTTAAGTGTTGAAATAAAGGTTAAATACAACTTCTCTATGACAAAAGTAAGAGGCCAGCCTACGGATGAAAAATTAGACTTGTTCAAGATTCCTCCTAGAATACACTGTGCCAAGCCTGGGTTGGAGGTTTAGCTCAGCTGGCTCTACAACTGGCCACCTCCAGGACTCCCAACGCACATCTGTTTATTACATTAGGAAGTGGCTGCATGTTAAAACAAACAGGTTCAAAACTGAGCTGCTTTTCAGAGAACATGGCCGGTCGTTGGATCATTAGGGCTAGGTTCACTGGTCAGGGTTTCCACTGCTACGCTCTGAGGTTCTTGAGGGGAGCCATTGTGGGCTGCCTCATACTGTATATAAATAACCACCATACTGGACTTGACTGTGACACTCACCATGGTGCCTTACTGACCAAAGAATGCAATGCTGAATGCAAGCTGAGTCGGGTTAGATTGTAGCTGTGGTTGTTGCTTTGAAAGAATGAGGCTTGTCTTGCCTCCATAAGAATATCAGTAGATGATGTCCAAGTGGGGTCAGTTTTATTTTCTAAATGGTTCTTTTTTTTTATAAATGCTTTCTAGATTTGTTTAGCCCCCCTTCCCAAAATAAATAAAATGTTTAAAGCCCTTTTTCAGATGAATATTTAAATCAAGGTTTCCCCAACTTTTTCTCTGGACCTGCACATCCACCATGTTAGGGTTAACAGTGTGAAAAGCCTGACGTGAACTGAGCTTCTGTTTGGCTTGGCAGACGTGTGGTTGGCTGTCTGACAGGTAGGCTAAAGCCAGTGTGGCGTACTGGAGGGAGTGGAGGGGGTTCTAGTCTCCTACAGAGTGAGGCCTGTGAGCGGAGAGCCAGGGATTTTCATGTGGGCTGTGGACCCTCTAGTTGTTAAGCCAGGGTTCATTGTGGCCCCACGACGGGCAGCATGCCTCCTCATCCCCATTGATTGATCAGCACCATTGTTTTCTTTTTTTCTGAAGTGGAAAAAAGCTAACTGGGGCACTTCAAATTCCTCCCTGCCATCCTCCCTGGCCCCTTGGCTGGGCTGGCTGTACGCTGGGCTGAGCTGGGGACACAGCTTGTCTGTTCGCTTTTTCAGTGTTCTGTAAGTTGGTGTCAAGGTATAGAGCTGGATAGCTTTCCCTTCCTAAATTTTCACATTGACGTAACCATATTCTTCAGTTTATGCAGGACATCACCTTTTAATTTGGGCGCACGATTGATTGCGAGTGTCCACCTGGTATAAATCAATTAGTCAAAGACTGTACATTTCTGTTTAGCTGAATATGGTTCATGAGAGGTTTTCTATAAAACAGGAATAATTTATTTCTGCACCAACCCAGAGAAGAGGCTAGGAGGCCCTTCTCAAACTCTGTTGGGAGAGAATTTAAATTACCTCAGTGTCATCAGGGAAGGACTTGTCTCGTCAGATCAGTGCATATGGAATTGTCATGCTCTCTCACAAATTATAATTAATTAATTATAAGTATAATTGGTAGTGAACATGCCTTTTCATAACTTGGCAGAATGTAATTATTGTTTTCTTTTGGTTAGTTTTTGTCCCTCAATATTGCAAATTTACATTTCTGTCACTGTGTGTGGTAGTTTTGCTAGCTAGTCGTGATAAGAGAGCAGTGATAATAGAATCTATGAAGTTTGAACCTTGTGAAACATTTTGGATTGCTTGTTTACATTTGAATATTGACATACATTGTAACCCCTCAATTGAACAGTCAAGTAATACAGGTCCAGCAGGGGTCATTCACCAGAACCAACATTAACACCTCTAATGTGGGACCTTTGGGACTGTAAAACCCGGCATGTAGCACCGTCAAAGCTCAAAAGTAGACGTGTGTAAGTCTCAACACTGAGCGACATCTTAGACGTGGGAGACCAAAATTCCTTTTCTCCAGTTCATGTTTGTATCTTGCTTGTTTTTCTTCTGCCTCTCATATTCACGCAGCTGATATAAACTGAGTGATCCCGCTGATCATAAATTAAATGTATCGTGAAGTCCGGCAATTTAACGCAACCATAATGAACTCCAGATGTTTAATGAGTTTGATATGCAGCTTCAGTTGGGGCCTTGTGGGGAAATTTAATGGGGATGAAAAATGTGTTGCTCCTAGGTCCTCTTATAGCCTCTTTCTGCCTGCCTGGCATTGGTTTTCTCGTTGTCTGTTGGTGGCAGCTCAGCTGCTGTGTGGGTACTGAGACCACCTGGGATCTCGATCCCCAGTATGCTGACAGCTGGAGCTCCATTCCTGTTGTTTAAAAAGCTGTCCAGAAAGTTCTATTTAGTGTAATTATCCACATAGGGACTCTGTGATTATGATCTGAAAAGCCCTCGGGTCATCAAAGCATTATATGACACAACGCGGTAATAGAAACAATGTACAGTATACCAACCACTATATAGTTTGTACACACAAAAAGATTGCAGTCAGGTTGGTGTAAATCTTTGAAGTTTAGCAACTCGTATACAGTTTATTCTTGTTATAACCTAAATACGAGTAGAGCTGAAGCAATTCTACTCTCGGCCATCTTGTTGTCTCGGTGTGTCTAGTGTTAGGTTCTTGTTTAGGCTTTGTCCTTAATCGTGGCTCAGATTCGCACTGACATGAGCTCCACTGTTAGCCACTTGAAAGCTCATTCATTGAACATGTATTGGGTAGCCCAGACCCTGTTTATCTGATGTGTTAAGTAGTGGTGTAATGTATGCTGCATTTAGTGTGAGCAACATGGAGGCGCCTGTGGACACACAGCAGTTGACAGTGGCCATATTCCCTCAGTGTGAAGTTTACCCGTGTTTGCGTGCGCTTTCAGTATGTTTTGATGTTGTTGGAGCATAATTACAGCCATTACCTCCCTGCTGATTCAGCATAGCCAGTCACCCATCTCCTCAGACCTGTTAAGTCAGCACAACCCCATTCAGCAGGCAGCTTTATTTAAATGTATTGTATGTAAACATTGGGAATGAGTAAGCCTGTGTCATATGTCTTTGCTCCGCATGGGTTTATGGTACCGTCGATCACTTCAGTATGCAGTAAAGGTAATGACAGAGTATGGGCAGCAGGGGAAGAGGAACAGGTCAGTCTGTCTCAGGTCCTAACAGGAAAGCTACAGTTATGTGGGTACAATACCCATAATATACCTCATGTCTCTCTCTACCTCCTAAACCCCTGGACTCCTGCCATCCCATGGAGGATTTATGATAGTGCAAAGTGTTATACAGCCATACCCAAAATAAAGTCTTTATAACCTGCATGTCATCTGCCCTTGTCTGCTGGTTGCTGCCCTGTAATCGGAGCTGTGGGGTGGTAATGATGGAGCCAGAAGAAGTCCTCCACTCCCAAAATGTAAAAGAAACGCAACTGTCCCCATGTCTCCCTTGGGCCTTGATCTGAAACAGCTGGCCCTGCTTCCATTCTCCATTTCCTGTTTGTTTGTGTCCAATCCCAGACTAAAGGATGTTTTTACTTTAGATTCAGAACATTCTTTAATGTGCTATGTCCTCTCTGTCTCATTCTCTATCTTTCTCTCATGCATTCTGTCCATCCTAAATTCTGGGGTTGAGATGTATGATTTAGGCCTGGGTTAAAGTACCTACCCAATGTTATATGAGAGGCGCTAAAATTACTTTCAATATCACATTTATTTATGTATATACTATATATAACGGAAACCACATGGAAAAGTATTATAACTTTACATCACAATTACAAGCAGCTGCAGAGGGCATGTTAGGTTGACTGTCATTTAGCAGTAAATGTGTCAACTGTAAAGATGTCTGACAATTAGCATTTTGACAATTGAGTACATGAACGTATGTTCCAAAGATGCAGAATATTCGGTGCAGGTGCACATCGGCAAAATTCAAAATTAACGGGAACATCTCAGAACTCCTGGCAGCATATGGTGAACATGGCCAAATGGCAGCAACAAAGAGGAACTGTGATTGTAGTCAAAGCTGACTGACAGATATAGATCCCTAACAAGGTACAGTAGTTGGTCGATGCCGCAAAATTACAGCCTAAAAAATGACCACAGAATTCAATCTGCACCCCATGACTCAGTCTCAACAGAAAACATATGTTGTGGGCTTCACCCAAAGTCATCTTTCACCCTATTTCCTACATGTACACCCGAACGTTTGGAGAAGAAAGGCTTTAGCCCACGTCTGCTGCAAACTGATAAACATGGTGGGGGGTCCGTAATGGTGGCATCTACCTCATAAGAGTCGTTAGGTCTTGCTCTGAATGGTTGCATAATGGCCAAGGAATATGAGGACATTTTACAAAACCAGCTGGACCGTAAGGTGCAAACACTGTTCCCTCATGATGTTCCAATATTCCAAGACGGTAAGGCCACCATGCTCACTGATAAGCGAATTGACAACTGCTTTCATGACTAACGTACCTTGCCACCTTGCGCTGCAGTTTCCATGTTGAACGAGCAATGTGATAAAAATTGCTTGCCTCCGCAATGTGCTTGAAGGAAGCACCCAGCACTCTCGACTGTCCTGTACATACGGTCTATTTTGTGGCACTGACTTGACTTGCACTTTGACCCCGCTCTTCAATGCGCGTGCTACGGATACACAAACGCATGCTTGGTGATATGTATTTGCAAACATTGCTAGCTAATTTTGACGGTGCTAACTGAAGCTAGTGACACCATTGCTATAGAAAGTAAACTGCTCTGTCCTGTTCATGTGTCAAACATTAGGCAACAAGTGGATGGGGCATAAGCACTATCTAATGACCCAGAACTTTGTAAGCGCTTCTGATTACAGTTCAGCCAGCCAGTCAGTGGAACCAACAACAATTGCCTGTGTATGTTCTCTCTTGACATTCTCCGTACCATGGGCCTTCTCCAAGACAAACAGCCATTGTGCCTGGCTGGCAGTACCCCTCACTGGTATCCACTGAGCTGTCCATTGAGGTGCTGCCATTTTAGTTACCAGGGCTTATTTTATTAAAGGACTGAAGCAGAGGAGTATAGAGCAGTGTTGTTGATGCTCACACTCCACTGCTTCTCCAGAACATTTGAACCCATCTAAGGTCAAACGTAAGTCCAGCTGTACACTCCCTGTCCACCTGCAGCAATTGTTTTCCACTGCATGGTTTTTGTTTATTTTTCCTTTTTTCTCTGGCTTCTGAGATCACAGCCGATGACTAAAGCACTCAGCCAGACTGGTTAAACCTTGGCTCTGAACACAACACTTCAGTTGGGTCCTGATACCTACAGGGGACGTTATCCAGACTCAGGGAAAATAATGGTTTCTGAGATGCATCCATCCTATACTTCTAATTCATCTTTAGCAAGATGTTTATAAAACTGTAACTTGGCCTAAGGCAATATGCAGTCATTAGAAATGATTTAAATAGGAAATGTCACAAGACTGTGAAACTACCAGGATCTGGCCCATGTTTTGCGGGGAATTCTACCCAGAGACGAATTCCATTGAACGTTCCCGTGAAAAGCTTCCTGGCATTGAGCAGTGAGCTGTGATCTGCCCATGCAGGAAAAATAAAGGGAAAACTAAACCAATGGAAAGCAGATTCATTGAATTGGAAGCGGGTGCTCATGTTTATTGAGTGAGTCCCTGGCTCCCCCAGTACCCACGCCTCCATCAGTCCCTGGCTCCCCCAGTACCCACGCCTCCATCACTCCCTGGCTCCCCCAGTACCCACGCCTCCATCACTCCCTGGCTCCCCCAGTACCCACGCCTCCATCACTCCCTGGCTCCCCCAGTACCCACGCCTCCGGCTGCTTCAGTGGGATCTGGTAGATATATCTTTACCTGGGAAGGCCTTTACTTTGCATGGATGTCAAATGAAGAGACTAGTTACTGGTTCACATCATGAAATGGCAGTTGGAACAATAGGGATTAATCCATCTAGTACAGTTATGAATCTGTCTAGTACTGTACAGTTATGAATCTGTCTAGTACAGTTATCCATCTACTACAGTACACCTATGAATCCATCTAGTACAGTTATGAATCTGTCTAGTACTGTACAGTTATGAATCTGTCTAGTACTGTACAGTTATGAATCTGTCTAGTACTGTACAGTTATGAATCTGTCTAGTACTGTACAGTTATGAATCTGTCTAGTACAGTTATCCATCTACTACAGTACACCTATGAATCCATCTAGTACATACACCTATGAATCCATCTAGTACAGTACAGTTATGAATTTGATGGATTTAAACTTGTACTAGATGGATTCATAACTGTAATGTACTAGATGGGTTAATAAATGTATGGTACTAGATGGATTTATACCTGTACTAAATGGATTTATACCTGTACTAAATGGATTTTTACCTGTACTAGATGGATTAAGCCATCTAGTACAGTAATGAATCCATCTAGTAATTTACAATTATAAATCCATCTAGTCTCATTATGAATCAGTCTATTGCCGGATAGCAACATCAGATTTGTATTGACTTAATTGTGTTAGATGATCTTCACTTAATTACTAATTTGTAGACTGTTAGATGTTTGATGTGTGATCTTTACTATGCCTATATTTTTGAAATGTCATTTTGGTCCTATTTTTCAGAAATCCCTATGAAAATATAAATTTTCTTTTTTGAGTTTGTCTAAGACATTTGGAATGGAATTTCAGTTGGTCACAGTTAGATGCAGTGTAGAGCTTGGCAATAAAATCATTTGGTTAGTTGGGATTCCTGACAGTAAAAGTGTCTGGGCTGAGTTACGAGCTGCTCACAACCGGACCAGGTGTGCTCTGTGTTGTGGGTGCCCCATGTCGTAGGGGTCAAATACACCATGAACACACCAAAACTACATGGGAAACGTGTGCATACTGTACCAAACACACACACAGCATGGGTCTATTTTTTTGGTTTGATTGTTTTTTGTACTACCTAGTAGTTGGTCATTGAAGAGGGCTCAGTCTATAATATAGTCTTTAATTACTTGACTGGTTTTGCTTCTCGATGTTTCTTTCTGTCTTGTCCATTTTAACTGTATTTAACTCTTATTTAAATACATTTGAACTTATTACTGTTAGTAATAAGTCTATTTACATCTCTTATGTACACTGTGCATTGTATTTACCAAGTCCAGTAGTCTTACGATGTCCAGAGTGCTACTGCTCTACTAAATGGCTGTCACCAAGGATGTTTGTCTAGCTCCATCTAGAGGCCAACAAGAAGTATTTTCTTCTTGACAAGATGGTTCTCAAGATTGGCAGACGTTTTCCCCCTAAGACACAGCCCCGTCTCATTTGCGTAATGAAGCAGAAAGAATAAAGAATAAAACAGACAAAAATATTATAATGTACACAAATACATACATTTAAAAATAAGTCATAAATAAATAAAGTTGAAAATTATAATGGACAATAAATAAATAAGGTAATTATTACAAAGGTGAATAAATAAAGAAGCTAATTAAAAGAGATATATACATTAATGTCTCAATGTATAATTTAATTACTGCCTAGATTTATTTATTTACTGTATTTATTGTGCAATTAATTGTGCTTATTTATTTTTTGAGCATTTATTTATTTATTTATTTATTCTTATTTTGTCAGACTTGGTCCTCCATAGATTAGGAGAAAGGAGTTTCTGAAATGGACAGAATGCTTAGTGTCTCGTGTTCACTCCATAGAAACCTGTAATAGAGGATGAGAAAAACTGACATACCATAGTTTTCATTAGACTCAGGTATGATGACTGGACAAATCTTCAGCAATGGGCTACAGAATTAGAAATATTTTATTTGAAAAATTACAGTTTTGTCATCAGGCAAATGTAACAAAGTACAACTCACCAAAAATAACATTTTAAGAAAAACCAATTTAACCTACACTACAGTGAGCTCCAGAATTACTGGCACCCCTGACTGTCAATTCACAAACAATACTGTAAAAAACACAAACAATACTGTAAAAAACATAAACAATACTGTAAAAAAACATAAACAATACTGTAAAAAAACATAAACAATACTGTAAAAAAACATAAACAATACTGTAAAAAACATAAACAATACTGTAAAAAACATAAACAATACTGTAAAAAACATAAACAATACTGTAAAAAACATAAACAATACTGTATAAAACATAAACAATACTGTAAAAAAACATAAATAATACTGTAAAAATCATAAACAATACAGTAGGGAGAAACTCAAAATACCAACATTTGAGAAATACTGTACTTTATTAATGTGTCAATGGAACCAACCAAAATCCTTCATTGATTACATAAAATAATCAATGGCCTCCAAGGTTTCACCATCAATGGCTCACTTAAAGGTTGTTGAAATTAACATCTACCAATATTAAACCAGGAATTAAATTAACATATATTAATCCAGGAATTAAATTAACATCTACCAATATTAAACCAGGAATTAAATTAACATCTACCAATATTAAACCAGGAATTAAATTAACATCTACCAATATTAAACCAGGAATTAAATTAACATCTACCAATATTAAACCAGGAATTAAATTAACATCTACCAATTCTAAACCAGGAATTAAATTAACATCTACCAATATTAAACCAGGAGTTAAATTCCACCTTTAAGTTCATCAAAGTCTTAAGGAACTATATTGAGCCATTTCTTCACTTCCTGTTCAACCAGGATATAAAAATTAGGTTACGTATGCAATATCCCTTTGTCATCATGAAGAAAACAAATGAACTGGCAGTTCAAAAGAGACAGATGGTTGTAGACTTTCATAAATCTGGTAATGGCTACAAGAAGATCCACCAGTGATTGAATATACCACTGAGCACTGTCAGTGCAATTACAAAAAATTGAGAAGATGTGGAAAAGTTGAAAACATCACGGAAAGAGGAGGCTAATGCTTCAGGCCCGGCCAACATTTTATCACTAAATTACATTATTTCTCTCCATCGGTCATGAAATCGAAGCCTACACTGTTTTACTTGTTGTTATTATTAACAGCCATTATAATAAAGACTTGAGGATAACATGAACCACACTCTGTTAGTCCCATGTGTAAATTTGTGTCATCTTTCACCTTTTCGCTTTTGTCTTGGCCAGGTCGCAGTTTCATATTACAAACTGCTTTCAACCTGCTTAAATAAAGGTTAAAAAATTACTATTTGTTTTTTTAAACATTGGAGCATCCAGGACACGACCAGTTGGGGACAGCCTGGTATTGAACTTAGCTGTAGTTGCACCTTCACCCCCAGGCTCTAATATGCACTGGCTGTATGAGCTCGAAACACTTTCCTCTCGACATTGGCCTTGAGGGAGGGACTTAACAAGGCAACATTAAGGCAGGGACTTATGGCGAAACCCAGGACGATGGACACACGGGGGACGATGTAGTGGGAGATTTATAGGTGTCTTGGAACAACATTAGTGGCATGTGAACATTACAAACACCATGTAGTGACTTATTCATAAGTAAGACATTTCTCACACACATCTCTAGCTCGTCAAGTTGCTCTAAATGTATGAACTCAATTCACTCAAAAGTGTAGATTTGGTTTCATTATCTTCTACCTTGGTTTGACTGAGAGAAACATTGATCCATGTGCATCTGATCGTCTGTACGTCCCTCGTGTCTCCACAGGAGTTCTTTTCATCAGAGTTCAGGAGTAATTCTGTGTCTAGTCGAACCCCTACACCTCCAGGACGCAATTCCCCCCACAGTCCCCTTGATCGTGAGCTGCCCGTCTCCCCCAGACGCAGGTAAGAACTGACCTCCACTTCTCTACACATTGATCCCTACAAATCTACCCACTCCTACATTTCTTGTTGTTGTGGATTATTATTATTATTTGAGTGAATTCCAGTGGGATGGGAATGTGTTGCTGTTAATCAATATACGGTAAACAATAACGATTGTATAAAATACCTAATTCAAATATTTTGCTCTCAAAAAATTCTTAAAGAAAGAGCTTTTATTTGAAAAGTAATGCATATTTTATTCAAAACAGTAGGGGTCAAAATTGTGGAAAGCTGTTTTCCATACCTTTCATCACTTCATATTTAAGGTCTTAAGAGTCTGTTTTAGCCCAAAAGCCAGAGAGTTTCTGCACAGATTTTTAAGAGATTGTGAATTAGCCACAAAAATCAACATTTTGCAATTGTTTCCACTGAAATGAAAGGCATAAACATGTGGTTTCAGTGGAAGAGGGCAGTCCATAAGTGCAGAAGGAAAATGTAATATTTGCGCAAGTAGTTAAAGTTAATAAACTTATCAAATAATGCAAAAATAATATTAAATGATGATGATAATGGCTTTCAGGTATTTCCGTACAGTGTTACTTTCTCCTGGAGATGGAATAGTGTTTTTCTGCAGTTCTTTGAGAACCTTTCTTTGTTGCTTGTTGAACTTTGGCGTGTCTCCTCTGGGCCGGTAGGGTGACGTGTCAGATATGGAATCTCTTCCCAATAATTTCATTATTTTCGGTTCTTCCCCTGATTGGCCTCCCACTCTGTAGACCCCAGCAGGGTCTCTCTCCCCTCCCACTCAGACAATGACAGGTTTAGAGACTCCCACCGACACGCCCCTTTTCTCTCCAGACCAATGGTTTGCAGCCAAAAGACACACCTTTTAAGTCTGAAAATTGCTGTTCTCCTGTGTCTCTTTGGGTGTAGAAGAGGTGTGTGAATGTGTATGTCTGTGTGTGCATGCGTGTGCATGCACGCACTTTTTTGTTTCCGTGTATGCGTGCCGGGTTACCACAAATGAGGACAGACCTGCAGCCAGGAACAACTGGTACATCCTTAAGTAAAGATTATCAGTTTGTAAAATAATTATCCACGCTGTTCTCTGTTCTGAGGTGAGTTGTTTTTTCCTTGTATCGTGTTTAGCAAGGAGTTAAGGAGACAATGGCTTTAATTACTGTGGCTGGTCCTTTGAATGTTAGGAAGCATTCCAAACAACAGCAACAGCCTTATTTTTCTCACATTGGAGAATGCAGTTGGAGCTGAGACCTGCGATAGCATCTACAGTATGTTTTGACTGAGGCTTGCTAACAGACTGGTATTTTCACTAGATGGTAATCATGGGTTTGCTGTTTTAAATGTTGCTGTGGAAACATGAAAAGTTTTTTTCCATGTACACATTTCCAAGGTGCTTTGTTAAAACGTTCAAACTGTTGTGGAGAATTTCTCGAAAGCCAAATCACCATTGTTTTTGTCAAGATACCTCGCCTCTGTGTACTCAGTTGTGCTTTTCCCTTAAGTATGAATACACACAGGAAATACATTATAGGTTAGGAATGTGGAATATATACTCAAGTTATGTTTGTGTAAAAGATCTCTGTCCCCCTTTTCATTTCAGCCATTCGTTATTGTGACTTGATTTTGTTTACTTTCCTCCTCAGCTCTTTTGTTTTCATTATATGGCCCAGTATTTCCTTTGGTTATAAGTTGTCATTACAGCTAAAATAAGTCAAAATGAGAAGTCAGGGCGGAGGGCCTGTGGAGGATTTGGTGGGTGTGTTTTTGCAAGTCTGTTTTCAATTTGAACCATGTTCTCAGATGCAGAAAAGGTCTGAACATTTGGTCGGCTTGGAGATTTATTGTCTCCCTGTGTTGCCATCTCATGTGTCAGCCGTGTTACATCACTGGGAATGAAGTTGGGAATGAAGATGAAAGGCAGGCCAAAGAGCCAGTCCACACGCATACACTACACATACAGTACATGTACACATTCACATACATTACATGATCTCTACTTTTCCATAGGGCACTAAACTGCTTGTGAATATGTGTTTTCCATTGTATTGTCAAATATTAGATCTGCACAGGTACCAGTAGTATTTATGAAGTCAATGTTTTGGCAGATTTGTTCATAACTGGGATATAGTAACTCAGCGTTAGAGCCACCTGATGGCATTTTGGCTGACTCACTAAGAACTTAACATGGATGACCTGCTCAGTTGATGACTAATACACTGCACCTGAGGACTGACGAAAAGTCTGACCGGTTTGTCCACATAACCCGACTGACTGGAATGCCTTCTCCATGTAGATGGTGTTGACTTCAGCATTACTGTGTGTGTAGATCAGACTGTCCTATCTTCTCACAGACTTGTTTATCTTAGAACAAAATATGACAAAGACAACCACACACAGTTACTGTAAACAAACAATAAAGTCCACCAGTTTTCCATTCCCCCCCAGCAGTTAATTGTGAGCTACTCATTAAAGTGTAAGTGCAGTGCTACTGTGCTATCTGGTAATCTGCTCATTAGTGGCAGCATAGGAAGTAGCCTGAAGGCTATTAGCCGCCACCAGTACACTCAATATTGGTACAAACGATTGGCTTTTAGACCTCATACCTAAAAGGTGTTAATTGGCTCGTGTGGGTCATAACTCTGGTAATGAGGTGAGAGAGTGGGGAGGTAAAACAACATTTTCTCTGATTTTCCATCCAGTATACTTGTAGTCAAACAGCAGGATTCATGGCTTCATTTGACCAATCATGGCTGCTCTCGTGGCGGATATCTAGGAAGTTTTAACTACAGTGCGACTTGAAAAAAAAACTAGCTTTCTGAATGCAGACATACTCTAACGTCTTAAACTCAATACCCAAACACTAGTGTATGCTACCTAGTTGAAAACATTCTGCACAGGCATTTTCGTAACATTAATTTGACCTTTTCAACATTACAGCAGTTATTGCAGTGAGCAGATAGCTAGGTGATTCAGTTCTGTTTGGGCTCAGTTTTGGAGCTGGTTCTGGCAGATTGCCTGGGTTGTGTAGTGAGGAGATCAATGCTGACTGTTGCATCGTCCTAATTTACACTCTCTCAAGTCAAATCCAGGATGTTCATGCTGCTAGAAACAAACATGGACATTTTTTGCTATGTAAATATATAAATTGTATACTATTTTTGCAGTATACACAAAAAGCTGACAAGGAAATCCAACATATTATCCATAGTGGCAAGAATAGTTTTAATGGACCATAGATTGTAGAAGTATTGGTAACTGTGTTTAAGAGATGTGATGTCTTTCTTACATGGGAGATTCCATAATGCTGTGTATTTTTAATGATCTGTCCAGATTCTCCCATAAGTGTCCCATTGGGTTGTGATCCGGTGACGGTAAAATGTCATTTTGCAAACAAAATGATAATAATCAGTATTAGTAGAACGTCATCTTTACTGAAGCTCCTGTCAAACATTTCCCAACAATCATTTGAATGTCAAAGACACTGAAGTCCCTTGTACCGTAGCCATGCTAGCCAAAATAAAGTGTAACTGGGCCACCCGTGAATGTGCAGATGACCCTAAGGATGAATGAATGTTAATTTCACACCTGTTTGTAATCAAGTGCTTTCGATATATAAAATATACTTTGACATTTACCAAGATGTTTCCTTTATTTTCAATGCAAGTATGGCTGACATAATCAGTAGCTATAGTACATCCCCTCCTTTGTCCGCCCACAGCAGTTCCAGCTCTGACATGCAGAGGTTTGACCGGGATTCAGAGGTCTACAAAATGATCCAGGAGAACAAAGAGTCCCGCACCGCCCCTCGACAGTCCAACACCTTCCGCATGCTGCAGGAGGTCCTGGAGGCTGATGAGAAGGGTAAGACATAAACACATTCGTCTTCCCTCTGTTAGGGTCACACTACTAAGACATTCCTACCATTAAACTTCTCTTTGTCTATTTAGACCGCTCTTTGGTATCAACATACAGTTGTGCTCTTAAATTTACATACCCCAGAATTTGTGAAATATTGGAAATTCTTTGGATAAGAAAAATAGTAAGAGTTTCGTAGCTCTTGAGAGACCCCTGCACATTTCATTCAGGGCGGCACTGATTTTTCTGGATACTGAGCCATGGGGACAGCAAAAGAACCGTTAAAGTACCTGTGAGAAAAGGGAGTTGAACTTCATAAACCAGGAGAAGGCTATAAAAAGATATCCAAAGGTTTGAAAATTCCAATCAGTACTGTTGAAACTCTGATAAAGAAGTGAAAAATGAGTGGTTCTGTTGATACCAAGCCATGGTCAGGTAGACCAAAGATTTCAGCTACATCTGGCTGGAAAATTGAAAAGGATGCAAAGAAGAATCCAGAAGCAACTTCAGCTGAATATACAGGCTTCGGTGCAATAAAGTGGTGTGGTTGTTTCAAGATGCACAAAAAGAGGTACTTAAAATGGGCTGCATGGTCGAGTTGCAAGAAAAAAAACATTGTGCCAACGTCACAAAACAGCTGCTTACAATATGGCAAACAGCACCTAGACAAGCACTGCTGGAACAAAGTCATGTTGAGTGATGAGTCCAAAATGTAACTTTATGGTCACATTCATAAAAGCCATGTTTGGAGAGGAGCGGCGTAGGAATTTAATGGCAGCCACAACAGCCATGGCCGCCGATACCCCATTGTGTGGCTTTAATGCCCTGCTAAAAATCATAATTCCTTCAGCCAAAGTGGCTGATGTGCCCTTGGGCTGAGTGGAGAAAATAGTAGTCTTCTGACCTGCTGCCGGTTTTACTGCTCCTGGGGAATGTGCCAAAGGCCAACAGACCCCGCTGGCATTCGGATATCTACATTCTCAATTACCAATCATTGTGTCCATCACATGTACGCGTACACACATGCACACACAGTCTTAATGTTTTCAAGTCTCAATAGCATCATCAGTTGAGTCTTGCAAAAGTTACTAAAATAAAGTTAAGCAAAGAGTACAGTGACATCGTTATAATAGAAACACATTTTCGAGTGTCTTGTGTATGTCATACAATGATTTGACAACGGTACCAGTCGTCAATATGCTTCATGGTAGTTCATCACAGGAGTTCAATTGGCTAATGTTACTTTCTAACTAGTTTGGTTTGTAGATAGTTAGCTACGCTAGCTGGTTGCTAACATTAAACACAAATGATATATTTATTTTAAAACATGAAAACATACAGGCTGCAACAGCTACACAACCAAAAACCACAGACACAAGTTATCACTGACACTGCCTCCTTGTCCCCACTGACATGTCCATCACCAGGTGATACAGCCAGGCTAACTCGCACACCGAAAATGTACAGTCACATTTTATTTACATGTCATATCTAAGCTCTGGCTTTGTACATACATCTCTTAGACAATGATCCAAAACATAAAGCAAAATCTACAATGGAATGGTTCACAAATAAACATATCCAGGTGTTAGAATGGCCAAGTCAAAGTCCAGACCTGAATCCAATCGAGAATCTGTGGAAAGAACTGAAACTGCTGTTCACAAACGCTCTCCATCCAACCTCACTGAGCTCGAACTGTTTTGCAAGTCAGAATGGGCAAATATTTCAGTCTCTCGATGTGCAAAACTGAAAGGACAACCCAAGTGACTTACAGCTGTAATCGCAGCAAAAGGTGGCGCTATAAAGTATGAACTTAGGGGGCTGAATAATTTTGCACGCCCAATTTTTGCACGCCCAAAGTTTATTTGTTAAAAAAGTTTGAAATATCTTCGTTCCACCTTATGATTGTGTCCCACTTGTTGTTGATTCTACACAAAAAATTACAGTTTCATCTTTATGTTTGAAGCCTGAAATGTGGCAAAAGGTTGAAAAGTTCAAGGGGGCCAAATACTTTTGCAAGGCACTGTATATTGGAGGACAATTTGCATTCATCAGCCTGGAAGTTGCTCATGGGACGTACTTGGACTTTCCAACATGACAGTGATCCAAAACACAAGGCCAGGTTGACCCTTCGGTGGCTACAGCAGAAAGAAGTGAAGGTTCTGGAGTGGCCATCACTGTCTCCTGCCCTCAATGTCATTAGCCGCTTTCCGACCGCAGGGATTTTTGCAGTTCCTAGAACATAACGTTCCTATAACCCTTTTTTTCTTGTGTTCCGATAGAAGAAATTGCGGGATTATTTAGTTCCTCGCACCACCGTTCCTATAACCTTTTTAGCTCCTACTCCAGAGCAGGGTCTTTCCATTTTTTTTTTTCCTAGGTCTACGTTGATTGGTCCAACTTATAAATTATGCCTGTCGCTTCGTTGTCTGTTGCGTATAATACATATTATGCTGGAGCTTTCGTCTTTTGTGTTTCTCTGTTAAGTAGCTACTCAATTTCTATGACTCCAGCCTAGTTTTTAAACACCGCGGTTCGAACTCAATTATAAGGACATATCAACATAACACTCTTTTTTAAAAATTGTATTGGATGTCGTTTTCAGCCTCGTAATCTGAACAAACAAACAGCAAGCCGCTGAAGGAACCCAGCACTACTTGAACTGAACAACCAGATCATCCGCATACATAAGATGATTTACACACTTATCTCCAATCATACACCCAGAGTTACAAACATTCAACTGTGAAATGTTGTATGTTGCGCTAAGCTAAAGTTTAGTGACGACGCCATGAAAGACCGTTGCGGTGCTTGCGTCACTCCCTTATCCCTCCTACCAGTTCCAATGGCCTCTTGACCAGTGCGAATGCAAATAGCAAAACCGGTTTTGGGGGAGAGTAGTTAGTAGAACTGTTTAGAAGTAGACTGTTCCTATAACTACGTTCCTGTAACTACTTAGTCGGAAAGCGGCTATTGAGCCACAGTGAGGAGATCTGAAATGTCCAGTTCGTGCAAGACATCCAATTAGGCTTGGTGTTTAATACTGTCATAATGTACTTCCCATTAGACCTGGTGTCTTTAATGCTGTCATACTGTACCACCATTAGGCCTGGTGTTAGTACTGTCATACTGGTCCTCCCATTAGGCATACTGTCATACTGTACCTCCATTAGGCCTGCTGTTTAATACTGTCATACTGTACCTCCATTAGACCTGGTGTCTTTAATGCTGGCATACTGGTCCTCCATTAGGCCTGGTGTTTAATACCGTCATACCGTCATACTGTACCTCCATTAGGCCTGGTGTTAATACTGTCATACTGTACCTCCATTAGGCCTGGTGTTTAATACCGTCATACCGTCATACTGTACCTCCATTAGGCCTGGTGTTTAATACCGTCATACCGTCATACTGTACCTCCATTAGGCCTGGTGTTAATACTGTCATACTGTACCTCCATTAGGCCTGGTGTTTAATACCGTCATACTGTACCTCCCATTATACCTGGTGTCTTTAATGCTGTCATACTGTACCTCCATTAGGCTTGGTGTTTAATACTGTCATACTGTACCTCCCATTAGACCTGGTGTCTTTAATGCTGGCATACTGTACCTCCATTAGGTCTGGTGTTTAATACCGTCATACTGTACCTCCATTAGGCCTGGTGTTTAATACCGTCATACTGTACCTCCATTAGGCCTGGTGTTAATACTGTCATACTGTACCTCCATTAGGCCTGGTGTTAATACTGTCATACTGTACCTCCATTAGGCCTGCTGTTTAATAATGTCATACTGTACCTCCCATTATACCTGGTGTCTTTAATGCTGTCATACTGTACCTCCATTAGGCTTGGTGTTTAATACTGTCATACTGTACCTCCATTAGACCTGGTGGCTTTAATACTGTCATACTGTACCTCCCATTAGACCTGGTGGCTTTAATACTGTCATACTGTACCACCATTAGACCTGGTGTCTTTAATGCTGGCATACTGTACCTCCATTAGGCCTGGTGTTAATACTGTCATACTGTACCCCCATTAGGCCTGGTGTTTAATACTGTCATACTGTACCTCCACTAGGCTTGGTGTTTATACTGTCATACTGTACCTCCATTAGGCCTGGTGGCTTTAATACTGTCATATCTCTGCTGTTTGCTCGAACTGACTGGTTCTCCTGTTATTCCGGTGTGTTCCATTGCAGAGGCTACTGTACAGTTCCCCGGGCTCACCCCCAAAAAATACATAAGGGTTATAGGGACACTTCATGAATCTTCATCTTTGATACAGCTATGCTATATATTTGTATCAACCAGCAGCTTACAGTGCTTTAAAAAAATATTTAATTTTGTAAAAACCTCACATTTCTCAGGACAATTAACAAAAAGTGTGCCCTTTTGCCTCATCCTACAAATAGCCACATATGGCTGACTGACATAAGGACACCTAATGTACCTTTCTCTTTACCATAGAATCACTTCTAGACAGTCAAGTTTGCTATAACCTGTCGGGGATGTGAACAGAATTAATACATAGTGCCTTAAAGTTAATATTCTGTTTTCAATACCATCAATATCTTGATGGTAAACAGATTTTTTTCTTGCGTTATGCTTTGTAAGAATAAATTGCATCTTGACTTTTTAAAATGTGTTTTGAGTTGAAGTGGTCATTTGGTTACAGATTGTAAAAATTATGTCATTGTTGATTTTGTTATTCCGGTATGTTACATTGCAGAGGCTACTGTACGGTTCCCCGGGCTCACCCCCAAAACCACCCCCCCCAAGCCCGTATCACCCGGGGGCGGAGTCCCTAAGTATCATAACTGTGAGAAGTGTGGAACAAGCATCGTGTAAGAGTTTATGCCACTCTCCTTCATATCATATGTACTGTCTGTCTATTGCATAATATATTACAGATAATAACGTAGTAATAAGCAGCTGACAATGACACCATATATTGCCCTGTAGTGCAGAAATGTCCCTGGTAAATATAGAGGGGCTAAATTAATAATCTTTCATGCACTGTTTGTTTACATGTACAATGATGGAAAAATAATAAACAACGTTCTTTGTATGCCTATCTGCAGTACACAGGCTGTGCGCATCATGGATGACCGCTTTCGCCACCCAGAGTGCTACACCTGTGCCACGCCCGATTGCGGTCTCAACCTGAAGATGCGCGGTCACTTCTGGGTGGGAGAGAAGATGTTTTGTGAGAAGCATGCACGGGAGAATTACCAGGGCCTGAGCACTGCCGAGTTTGCCACCATCTCGCCTCACCACTGATCTACACCACCCTCCCCCGGACATAGAGGGCTGCCCCCCAACCCCCCAATTTTACCTGGCCAAAATATCAAAGAGGTTGTCATCAGAGGTTCAGAGTTTGTTTCATTTCTATTGCATTTAAATATACTCTACAGTTTTAACGTTCCAGCTACTTAACATTTCCTGTAATTGTATGATGTTTAGATGGAACGTTTTTACTCTATCTTTTCCCAGCCGTCCCAGTTTAGCCCTCATAGGTTTATTGTTAATTCTACTGAACAGCTGTATCTCATTCAGACAACTTAGTAGGCTACGCTCGTTACATTTAAACCAATCTATTCCACGACAGGACTGGTTTCCTGCTAGTGATCAGATTAATTATTGAGCATAACGTTTAATTCTTAAAGCCTTTTGAATCTCCGTCTGACACTTTCGGAGGAAGGGGATGCAATGTTTGAGTGAAATGGCGTTCGAAAGACAGAAGACATGAATTACAAAAGGTGAAATGTAGTCTGCATTAAAGTTTGTAGCTACTGTAGTTGTGTTTTTGCGTGCGTGCGTGTGCGTGCGTATGTGTGTATAATTCCAATATAAACGAGTTCCAAACATTCCTTTTGAAGTGATTGTTTTAAGTTCCTGGTTTGCTGCCAGGTTCTCCTTCCATTGGTATCTCTATTGACAGGGTTTGTGGATTTAGTTTTGAATGACAGGCCAAGCCTGTTGGGTTTAATTTTGCCTCTTGGTGGCATAGTAATTCAGTTGAAATTATGAAAAATGTATTTACCTTCTGATTGCTTCTTTGCTTTTTGTTGAATAAGGGAATATAAAACATGTTATATAATATACATTTTTGTAAATGTTTCTTTGATAGAACAATATGTATTACTATGTGGTAGCGCAGCTGACTGCAGGCGTGTGCAAAAAGTTGCATGACTTTTGTTTTTTTGTCTGAAGAGGTTTTCTGATGCTCTTATTGTGTATATAAACTGTTTATGTTAACAGCAGAACCTAGAGAGAAACACATTATTTTTATGTTACACTTAATAAATATACATCAAATGAAACTTTCTCATTTGTGAAAAATACATAAGGGTTATAGGGACACTTCATGAATCTTCATCTTTGATACAGCTATGCTATATATTTGTATCAACCAGCAGCTTACAGTGCTTTCGAAAGATATGTAATTTTGTAAAAACCTCACATTTCTCGGGACAATTAACAAAAAGTGTGCCCTTTTGCCTCATCCTACAAATAGCAACATATGGCTGACTGACATAAGGACACCTAATGTACCTATCTCTTTACCATAGAATCACTTTTAGACACAGTCAAGTTTGCTATAACCTGTCGGGGATGTGAACAGAATTAATAAAAAGTGCCTTAAAGTTACTATTCTGTTCTCAATAACTTGATGGTAAACAGATTTTTTTCTTGAGTTATGCTTTGTAAGAATAAATTGCATCTTGACTCTTTAAAATGTGTTTTGAGTTGAAGTGGTCATTTTGTTACAGATTGTAAAAAGTATGTCATTGTTGATTTTGTAGATCTGTATTGGACCTAGTGGTCAAGTCAATGATCGCCTTGGGACTGCAGATATCCAAGAAATTAAGTCTCTTGAAAATTTCTTTACACAATTCATGTATACAAGGATACTCTATTCTGGAATTAAACACAATTTCAGTGAATCAAGTGAAATACTGTTTAGTGAGCAGTGATGTTCCATTTTTCCTCCAGAGGGGGGCAATATTGTAACTACTTTTGATTTCAATATCAATATCAGTATCAGTGAATGGCTTTGAGTCCACCACTGCCTGTGTCTTGTTATGAAAAGTATTTTTTTTGTGTTTTAGATTACTAATGTTGTTTGCTCAAATAACAAGGCTCAGTCACCCATACATTCTGTACACCATAATGCAGTGGTCCTCAAACCCTTCCACGGAGGGCCTAGTGTATGCTGGTTTTTGTTTTTTCCCTTCAATTAGAGCATGATTAGGACCTAGACTGCCATGTGAGGGGAGATCCTAACCAATTAGTGAGCTACTCCATCAGGCTTGTACAAGGTAAAAGCAAAAACTTGCATACACTAGGCCCTCCATGGAAGGGTTTGAGGACCACAGCCATAATGCATGCCACCAAGGCTGTCTTCAGTGTACAATACAAATTCAAAGCAACACAAAGCATAAAAGGACTCGTTGCAAGCAAACAGCAAAAATTACATTTTCAAACACCCATTGACACCAGGGACTATGAAAATAAAATTCCAAAATAATATCTACACTCACCCTCATGTTAGTATTATTTTTTTGTTGGTACTGTATGTAGATTTATTTTGTATTTAAAATAGGTATTTTGAAATGTATAACTTTTAATACCACAGTCTCGTGTTGTTGTGGACCCCACGTAAATTTGCTGCTGCTTTCAGAAGAATGAATTGGTATCCGGATAAACGTACCCAGTTGGCGTTTTCAAGAAAGGTAATTCATCGAATATTGATGAACTGAGCTAATACTGTATTTTGTGTTTAGTATCTAACTGTAGTCGTACCTTGTTGTGTTGTACAAAAAAACGTGTACTGATATATTCTTACAGACCTGTGATAGCCACTTAGAAGACAGCAGTGCTTGTATGTGTTGTGATGTGTTGGGGAGAGCCGTTGAAAATGCAGACATTCCTCCTTCAACATGATGTCACTTTCACGCTCGGAGGAAAATCTCGTTATTCTAGTCCTTGTATTCTGCCTCTCCTTGTTTCCTCCTAACCCATTGGTTAAGAAAGCCAGTAGGCCCCTTTGACCTTCTTTATAAGGTATTGAGAATGAGACAAGTTGAGGGGTAACGAGCAGTATGCATGTTCCACTATCTCACTTCTTTTCTCTACAGTTTCTCAAATGATCCCACTTTTATTTTCCTCCATTCCTGCCTGAACCATATTCCACCTGGAATGGAGTCCAGATGTGGAAGGGAGAGAAGCAGACATTTCTTTCTTTTTTTGCAGGAGATGGGGGGGGGGCACAGAGTGAAGGTTGGAACGGCATTAAAGATTATCTGGATGCTATTAAGTACAATTTGATGTAATGTGCAGTTTGGGACGTGACAATTTAAATGGAAACTGTGCTCTCCAGATGAGAGAGATGTTGGGGCTGGGAGGCACGGAGCGAGAGTGGGAGGGAGGTGTTTTACCTGAGGTCTTATTTAACAGCTTGGATAAACCGCCCTCTGTTTCATCGCTGAGCAGGCGCCCAGCCACTCCAGTTTCCTTTAAGCAATTCTGCGGGCTGTCTGAGTCCGCTCCAGTGTACAGTATCACACACAGCAATAACAAGCGGGGGGTCCACGGGGTGGCTCAGAGCACACTGCACCATTGTAAGACTGGGGTAGTAGCACGCTAGAGGTGCCTGCCTTTCTGTCAGTGAACACTAAGACACCATTCAAATCCTGGATCACCTTTTCAGATTTCAAAATGCCTTCCAGACTTGTAACGTTACATTTTCATTCCTCTCATATATCAAAAAGTATTTTTTAACAGAAATTCGAAGTGTCTCACTGTTGGGATTTCTTCATACAAAGACAGACTTGTTGAAATGGGGGCCTATAGACATTAGTTATGACATATTCAATTAAATATATTTTTTGAATGTTTCAAATTGTTTTAAGAACAACGTTAATACCAGGCTGTATCTAATATATTCTTTCTTGTCAGCGAAAAGTACATTTTAGAATTGAATAAATGTAATGGCATTTAGGTTTCAAAAGTGTTCTTCAGCTGCCCTGTACCATATAAAATAGTCCTTTGAAAAATCACAAAACAAAATTGCACACAATATAATTTTGTACATAAAAATATTTGGTGTGTTAACATTAGTAAAACTAAAGTAAAAATCATCGAAATTGCATGCATACTGTTTTTAGGTATATGTTGCTTATAAAATTGGATACATTTCCCTACACCCAGAATCATACACTGCTCAATAAAATAAAGGGAACACTTAAACAACACAATCTAACTCCAAGTCAATCACACTGCTCTGAAATCACACTGTCCAATAAGGAAGCAACACTGAATGACAATCAATTCCACATGCTGTTGTGCAAATGGAACAGACAACAGGTGGAAATTATAGGCTATTAGCAAGACACCCCCAATAAAGGAGTGGTTCTGCAGGTGGTGACCACAGACCACTTCTCAGTTCCTATGCTTCCTGGAAGATGTTTTGGTCACTTTTGAATGCTGGCGGTGCTTTCACTCTAGTGGTAGCATGAGACGGAGTCTACAAGTGGCTCAGGTAGTGCAGCTCATCCTGGATGGCACATCAATGCGAGTTGTGGCAAGAACGTTTGCTGTGTCTGTCAGCGTAGTGTCCAGAGCATGGAGGCGCTACCAGGAGACAGGCCAGTACATCAGGAGATGGAGAAGGAGGCCGTAGGAGGGCAACAACCCAGCAGCAGGACCGCTACCTCCGCCTTTGTGCAAGGAGGAGCAAGAGGAGCACTGCCAGAGCCCTGCAAAATGACATCCAGCAGGCCACAAATGTGCATGTGTCCACTCAAACGGTCAGAAACAGACTCTATAGCCGCTTTCCGACCGCAGGGATTTTTGCAGTTCCTAGAACATAACGTTCCTATAACCCTTTTTTTTCTTGTGTTCCGATAGAAGAAATTGCGGGATTATTTAGTTCCTCGCACCGCCGTTCCTATAACCTTTTTAGCTCCTACTCCAGAGCAGGGTCTTTCCATTTTCCCTTTCCCTAGGTCCACGTTGATTGGTCCAACTTATAAATTACACCGGTTGCTTTGTTTGTCTGTTGCGTAGCTATAATGCTACATATTATGCTGGAGCCTTCGTCTTTTGTGTTTCTGTGTTAAGTAGCTACTCAATTTCTATGACTCCAGCCTAGTTTTTAAACGCCGCGGTTCAAACTCTGTTATTAGGACATTATCAACACAACAGTCTTTTTATAAAATTGTATTGGATGTCGTTTTCGGCCTCGTAATCTGAACAAACAAACAGCGAGCCGCGGAAGGAACCCAGCACTATTGGGCTGAAAACAACCAGATCATCCGCATACATAAGATGATTTACACACTTATCTCCAATCATACACCCAGTGTTAAAAACATTAAACTGTGAAATGTTGTATGTGGCGCTACACATACAGTGTACACATACAGCTACACATACCAGTGACGACCCTATAAAAGCCTGTTGCGGTGCTTGCGTCACTCCCTTATCCCTCCTACCAGTTCCTATGGCCACTTGACCAGTGCGAATGCAAATAGCAAAACTGGTTTTGGGGGAGAGTAGTTAGTAGAACTGTTTAGAAGTGGACTGTTCCTATAACTACGTTCCTGTAACTACTTGGTCGGAAAGCGGCTGAGGGCCTGATGTCCACAGGTGGGGGTTGTACTTACAGCCCAACACCATGCAGAACGTTTGGCATTTGCCAGGGAACACCAAGATTGGCAAATTCGCCACTGGCGCCCTATGCTCTTCAGAGATGAAAGCAGGTTCACACTGAGCACATGTGACAGACGTGACAAAGTCTGGAGACACAGTGGAGAACGCTCTGCTGCCTGCAACATCCTCCAGCATGACTGGTTTGGTGGTGGGTCAGTAATGGTGTGGGCTGGCATTTCTTTGGGGGGCCCGCACAGCCCTCCATGTGCTCGCCAGAGGTTGGCCCTGGGTTCCTTCTAATGCAAGACAATGCTAGACCTCATGTGGTTGAAGTGTGTCAGCAGTTCCTGCAAGAGGAAGACATTGGTGCTATGGACTGGCCCGCCCGTTCCCCAGACCTGAATCCGATTGAGCACATCTGGGACATCGTCTCGCTCCATCCACCAACGCGTTCCCGTTTCTGGAAAAATGGAACACATATGTGAGGATGCTATTTGTGGACTACAGCTCAGCATTTAACACTATTGTTCCTGCTAAGCTCATTACCAAGCTCAGGACGCTGGGTTTCAACACCTCCCTTTGCAACTGGATCCTGGACTTCCTAATAAGCAGACCCCAGATGGTGAGAATGGGCAACATCACCTCCTCTGCACTAACCTTGAGCACCGGAGCCCCACAGGGCTGCGTACTCAGTCCCCTCTTGTACGCTCTGTTCACTTATGATTGTGTGGCCACACGCAGTCCTAACATCATCATAAAGTTTGCTGACGACACAACCATCCAAGGTCTCATCTCCAATAATGATGAGACTGCTTACAGAGAGGAGGTAAGTGCCTTGGCTACCTGGTGAGAGAGCAACAACCTCTCTCTCAACGTCAGCAAGACTAAGGAGATGATAGTGGACTTTAGGAAGCGGCAGAGGGAGTCTTGCCCCCATACACATCGATGGAGCTGAAGTCAAGAGAGTTTCAGAGTTCAAGGTCCTCGGTGTGTTCATCAGTGATGACCTCACATGGTCCAGACAGACAATCTCGGCAACAAAAACTGCCCAAAAGCGCCTATACTTCTTGAGGAGACTCAATAAGTTTGGCATGTCTGCCCGGATTTTAACAAACTTCTACAGGTGCACTATTGAGAGCATCCTCTCAGGCTGCATCACAGCCTGGTATGGCAACTGCTCCGCTGCTGATCGCAAGGCCCTTCAGAGGGTGGTGAAGTCAGCAGAGCGCATCATAGGCTGCTGTCTGCCTTCCGTGGAAGGCATCTACCACAAGCGATGCCTTAGGAAAACACAGAACATTTGAAAAGAATACAGCCATCCAGGCCATGACCTTTTCTCGCTGCTGCCGTCTGGTAGACGTTACCGGAGCATCGAGGCACGGACTACCAGACTCAAAAACAGTTTCTTTCCTCAGGCCATTCGGCTGCTCAACCTGGAACATTGTCACTGAGCACAAACCATCTGTTGAGCACTACTATTCTCTGGTCACTTTATGCACTCTTCATCTGATGTAGCAGAATTCAAATGCACCTTGTAATTTTCCATGCCATATTTATAACATTTATTACCTCTGCTGTTGTACATATTACGGATCACTGCTCAGTACATAGTGTATTATTATTATTATTGTTTTTTAAAAATTCTTTATATTGTTTTAACCTTTTAAGCCCACTGCATAGATGTGTCGAGCCATGTCCAAAAGAATTTCTCTGCATAGGATGATGTGATGTTATTCGATGCATATGATAAATAAATGACTTTGACTTTGACATGTTGCACCACAGACTGTCCAGGTCCGGGAAGACATACCTCAGGAGACCATCCGCCACCTCATCAGGAGCATGCCCAGGCATTGTAGCGAGGTCATACGGGCATGTGGAGGCCACACACACCACTGAGCCTCATTTTGACTTGTTTTAAGGACATTACATCAAAGTTGGATCAGCCTGTAGTGTGGTTTTCCACTTTGATTTTGAGTGTGACTCCATATCCAGACCTACATGGGTTGATAAATTTGATTTCCATTGATCATTTTTGTGTGATTTTGTTGTCAGCACATTTAACTATGTAAAGACGAAAGTATTTCATACAATTAGTTCATTTATTCAGATCTAGGCTGTGTTATCTTAGTGAGCAGTGTACTCACCTAAAGGATTATTAGGAACACCATAGTAATACTGTGTTTGACCCACTTTCGCCTTCAGAACTGCCTTAATTCTACGTTGCATTGATTCAACAAGGTGCTGAAAGCATTCTTTAGAATCTTGCAGTTGATGGAGATTTGTGGGATGCACATCCAGGGCACGAAGCTCCCATTCCACCACATCCCAAAGATGCACTATTGGGTTGAGATCTGGTGACTGTGGGGGCCATTTTAGTACAGTGACTCATTGTCATGTTCAAGAAACCAATTTGAAAGGATTTGAGCTTTGTGACATGGTGCATTATCCTGCTGGAAGTAGCCATCAGAGGATGGGTACATGGTGGCCATAAAGTGATGGACATGGTCAGAAACAATGCTCAGGTAGGCCGTGACATTTAAACTATGCCCAATTGGCACTAAGGGGCCTAAAGTGTGCCAAGAAAACATCCCCCACACCATTACACCACCACCACCAGCCTGCACAGTGGTAACAATGCACGATGATCCATGTTCTCATTCTGTTTACGCCAAATTCTGACTCTACCATCTGAATGTCTCAACAGAAATCGAGACTCATCAGACCAGGCAACATTTTTCCAGTCTTCAACTGTCCAATTTTAATTGAGCTCTTGCAAATTGTAGCCTCTTTTTCCTATTTGTAGTAGAGAGGAGTGGTACCCGGTGGGGTCTTCTGCTATTGTAGCCCATCTGCCTCAAGGTTGTGCATGTTGTGGCTTCACAAATGCTTTACTGCATACCTTGGTTGTAACGAGTGGTTAATTCAGTCAAAGTTGCTCTTCTGTCAGCTTGAAGCAGTCGGCCCATTCTCCTCTGACCTCTAGCATCAACAAGGCATTTTCGCCCACAGGACTGCCGCATACTGGATGTTTTTCAGTTTTCACACCATTCTTTGTAAACCCTAGAAATGGTTGTGCATGAAAATCCCAGTAACTGAGCAGATTGTGAAATACTCAGACCGGCCCGTTTGGCACCAACAAACACGCCACGCTCAAAATTGCTTAAATCACCTTTCTTTCCTATTCTGACATTCAGTTTGGAGTTCAGGAGATTGTCTTGACCAGGACCACACCCCTAAATGCATTGAAGCAACTCTCATGTGATTGGTTGAGTAGATAATTGCATTAAAGAGAAATTGAACGGGTGTTCCTAGTATCATTCCATTTCTATGGCGGTGTCATTGCAAGACCAGGGTCTGAATCCTGTTCATGGATTATCCCAGTGTTCAAGCTGACAGCACTGCAGTTGACCAGCCCTGCCCAGGTTTGGGGGATTTGTAATCTAGTATGTTTGACATGCATTGTCGTGCTCTAGCGAACCCTTGTGGTGACTTGGTGGCCTGTGATCTCAATAGAAGGAGAAGACCGGAGAATACATTTGCTCCTGTGCATAAGGATTTTGGTGTAGCCCAGTTCCAATGTTTTTCAATTGCAAACCTCTAATTAGGGACTTATTTAAACCTGGGGCACCAGCAGGGTATAATAATTAGGTAGAACAGAAAACCAGCAGGGCCCAGTCATTGTATAGTAAGAGTGAACATGTCTGGTGTAGACTTTCTGTTTGAGTAATAATCGTCATATGAACCTGAATAGTTTTGGAGGTGCTTTGCACGACACAGAGTATCTCCAAATTGGCCTATACAATATCCACTGGTAGTTGCTGTAGCCTTAATCACAAACTGGATATCAGAACATTAAGGACTAGGGTGAATAACTGGGTAAATGTAAATAAAAATGTTTGACTGATATTTACGTATACACACACCTAACTGGTTGATGATCTGGAGAAGAAATCAGTTACTATGGTATAGAATGACATTTGCAATGACTTGCAAACTGCAGTTGGCACAGAACAGAGCAGCAGTCGTAGCCCTGTGTACAGATGTTTGTCAACCTCTACTGGCTAAGTAGAGGGACTGCATACTGTAGTGTGTTTGTAAGAAGTGTTGATGTGTTAGTTACACTGCCAGTTCAACCAGTTAACAAAGATAAGAAATAAATACTAGACAAGACTTGCCACTAGAGGTCTTCCCAGTCCTCATATCCAGAACAGGCTATGAGGAACATACAGGACTTAACAGAGCCATGCCCAAGGTGCTCTGACACCCTGTTTTATTATACCTTTATCTAACCAGGACTAAACAAAGCCATGCCCAAGGAGCTCTGACACCCTGTTTTATTATACCTTTATTTAACCAGGTATGTTGACTAAGAACAAGTTCTTATTTACAGCAACAACCTGAGAACAATTAGGGTAAAGTGCCTTGCCCTTGCACAATGACATTTGGGAATTGAACTAGAAGTCTGCCTTCCTAACCACTCAGCCATCTGCAGCCCAAGACAACAATGCAACTACAGTACACCTAGTAAGCATCGCTAGATTGGGTGAGACACTATTCTGAATTATATATTGTATTAATATGATATATTTTATTATGTGGTTTTGGTATGATGTATGTATTTAATTATTATTATTATTATTATTATTATTATTGATTATTTTTATTTACTTATTTCCTTTAGTGTTTGGAACCTGGTGTAGCTATTGCTACGACTGTGGCTAAGTGGGATCCTAGTAAAATAAAACAGCCAAAAATAGCCATTATGAAGTGAAATATTTTTTACGTAACAAATTTTACCTTTATGGCACTTTCTGAGTTTGTTACACCCGAAAATCTAAATTTGATTTAATTCCTGCAATTTAACTGCACTTTAAAAAAAAGACAGATTTTAGTGCAGGTAATGTTATCTGTAGGTATACTTTTTTATGAAAGTAAGATGTGCAGCCTCTTCAATTGCAGACCCATTCAACACTATCTTTAGGGTGGTTACGTTGCATAAATAAGTGCAAAGACCAACTGCGGACGTCCTATGTGCGCTAGGACCCCGCGTATCAGCGCGTAGCCGGCGACGGAATGCGCGCACTTGGGGTAGTGACTGAATTTGTGTGACTGACTGGGCAGCAAAAACCGCTAGAGTTTGGGAATTAGACAGGAACCGCTATTTCGTCTTATCAATTAACTAATTTCCTTTTAGATTAAGTTAAATCAAATTTGACAACTGAAGAACTATTTTAACATTGAAGCTCTGAAACAGCAAACTTGTTCAATGCCAGAACATCATCCTAAAATTATTTCAAAATCTACTAAATTATCCAAAGCTGGAGGGCAGCAGATGTTATTCAATTGTGTTCGGATTGAATGAAGACCACTGCAACGGAGTTTGGGTGTTTTGTAGCCTACATATAACGGAATTCGAATGTGACCATTCCATCTAGCTTTGAAGAAGTGTGTTTCAGGAGATATAATATCACGGACAATAACCTAATCTTTATCTCATATTTCCAAATGACGTATTAGTTAATGACTACTCGAACGGAATGGGGTTTTCCAAGATATAAACCATATTGACTGTGCGCGCAAGAAGTTGCAATGACATAACGGGAAGCAATAGGATTTTGGAAGAGCGGAATACGTGGAGGTGTCTTGCAAGTAGCCTCACTCTCGAGCGTCTGTGAATTAAATAATTACCAGAAGTTGGCAACTTAATTTCACATATTTGTGAAAAGTTATTGTTGCTTTCTTTGGGTCTACGCGTCTGGAACATCCGTGGTGGAGAAATGGGATGACAGTGGGGCAGCTGAGGTGAGACTGATAAGGACAATGATTGTGCCCGGCTTTGGCATCCCGCTTCTTCTGGGACGTCTGTTGCTGATGCTGGTCCTGCTGTCTGCCTCAGAGTCAAGGTCCAGTGAATCTTGCCCTGGGCTCATCACCAGCGGCTGCATCTGTACGGATGAACGCTCTAAAGACCACCCGTCTCCGGCCGGTCGGAAAAGAGTCAGTTGCGGTAGCGAAGAACTTTCTGAAACTCCAGAGCCCGGGCTGCTCCCTAACCGGACCGTTACTTTGTAAGTCACAGACTACACTTTTTCAAAACACTTATACATTGTTGCTGCTTAAAAATGTTAGCCTACTGTATGCTTATAGGCCATTTAAATACTTGCCATGAACATATAACCGAGGAATTAAGGTCCCGTTAGAAAAAAACAAATATTAAAATATAGCACGTGCAGCGTGATGCAGATAAATTATTTAAGATTATACATACATGTTCAAAATTGCGAACTTTTGGGGGATTTATTATAGCCCAGAACAGAAGAGTAATCTAGAGACCATCCATAATGGACCGTCCTCAATGTAATTAAATAATTCTAGAGATGACAGAAGGAGCAAAGTGCACACATTTAAATGGGTTATGGGAACGCCTGGACCTTGGAGGGTGAGGGATAGCCGGATTTGTGGAAAATGGAATCCAATCCATTTTAACTGTGTTATACACTGACTATACTGAAATATACACATGGGGGAAAATGCAGTAAATTCTAATTTTCACAGGCCATACCTGTATCCACTGGTAGTACTTAATGGATTTACTTTTTTGAAAATGGAAACACTATTCATTTCATTGGGCTGTTAATCCCTCCAAACGTGACCCTTTGGACTCAATTTGGATGGTATTTAATGAATGGCTGAGGTAATAGACATGGGTTGGGGCATGAAGGGCTAGCATTTTATACCCTGGCATTGTAACAGACTGTGTGAGCCTATAACTCACGTTCATAGTAAATTGTTTGTCTCTGAATGCAGAATGTACAAGTGTGTGTCCACAAATGGTGTAACTCATGTTGGGAGACTTTGTGAAGTAAAGCCATCACCTGGCCTTGCCCATTTTGTTACAATGCTGTTGCTATAAATCTGCTTCTTACCCAATGAGATTCACTAGGTTCAGACCTCTTCTTCCTTCTCAATCCCCACACCCACTACACAGGCCAGCTGACATGGCTTGGCTTCATTATCATAAACAGAGACACATAAAAAAAATATCATCCCTCTTTTTGAACGAGAAATTCATAATGTTAGATGGTTCTTCACACTTAAAGGGGTTTTTGAGCCAAGATAAACTGTAATACATAGTTCAATTTTCATTAAACAACCATTTGGAACTCAAGCTTTCTTTAGCCAAAGCTATCTTACAATCATTTACAGTAAGTAATGGGGACGTGAGCATGTTTATTTAATTAGTCAAAAAAACTTTAGGTAACATCAAGCAAAATTGATTTAAGTTGGTTTAGAGGCCATTTAACACACACACACACACACACACACACACACACACACACACACACACACACACACACACACACACACACACACACACACACACACACACACACACACACACACACACACACACACACACACACACACACACACACACACACACACACACACACACACACACACACA
>JACXGM010001516.1:0-18208 GCA_016801145.1 Umbra pygmaea
CCCTCTCCCGAACTACTCTCCACTCCCTCTTTCTTCCGTGCCCGCTTCTTCTTCCTACGACTACCCCGTGCCTCCTCAAACCCTCTCCCCACACTATCAACACCCACACTTTCACCTGAGCTCCCCACCATGCCGACCTCACTCACCGCACCGCCGTCGCGACCCGCCACCTCACCGGCAGCCGGCCTGGCCCCGCCTCTGCCTACTCTCCCACGCAGCAAATCCAGAGCTATAATCTCCGCCCTCTCCTGCTCATATTCCGCGGCAGTAGATCCCCACAAGGACGCCATGCTCAGACGATGACGTGTAGTCCCAACCACCGAGAGCCGGCCACGATCCAATCCAAGTCCCCAGCAAGATTCCCATGTGAGAGCTTACTAACTCATTGATTATTTATACACAGACACTAATTGCAAATGAATTTGCCACAGGTGTGGGAAATTAACCTTTAATTGCCATTTTAACATGTGTGTGTCACCTTGTGTGTCTGTAATAAGGCCAAACATTTAAGGGTATATAAACTTTTGATCAGGGCCATTTTGGTGTTTTCTGTTATCAGTATGGTTTTCAAAAGTGCCAATCAACTGTGATAATTAATGGCTTCATATGATCACTATCCTTACATTACAGTCAGATTTTTTTGCATGATCAGTCATATTATCAATCAATAAATGCTGAAATTTCACAATTTCTGCCAGGGTATGCAAACTTATGAGCACAAGTGTACAACAATAAATAAAACTCACTTATTAGTAATCCAGGAAAATATTGACAATAAATGCCATGTCCTCCTTAAAGTGATTATAACACCAGTTCTGCTTGTGATATTACAATTCAGACAACAGTGATTCTGCAGTTAACAATTGTTTTATTGTTCACCATGACATTTTAATTTAATCATTTAAATAAAAAATAAAGATGCATTCTGCTACTTTTTGTGATTGCAAAACTATTATTTAGGCCTCCCATTTTATTCTGGATGTGTAGTATATTGTTTATATTATATATCTCCACCGAAGTGTATGACATATGGTTCATCAAACTGGAGGAAGAACGGTTGGCAGAACTGTCAATCAAACTCTGAGGGGGAAATTCAAAGGGCAGGAAATGTTTATGGACTCACATTTAGTTGTTGGAGTATTTTTCTGATAACGACTTGGATAAATGTCCAATCTTCTTGAATTATCCCATAAATACAAAGGTTAGACCGTTTTTTATTTATTCTTAAACTAAGTTTGAACAAGCTTAATAATAATTTAAATGTATTATGTTTGTACTCAGACATATTCAAAATGTCTCCTTGCACCTCCTGGCATGGTATACTGTATTAGCATTATTTCAGAATTGTTTTATCTAATGAACGTGTTTTAGCTTCCAATTACACTGGGAAGGAAATTCTATGCTTCAGAAAAATAAATAACATACATTTTCTTAAACAAATCCAATCTGGTGGTTGAACGTTTTGCACACAATACTGATGTGGGTGTTCCAGTTTATACGATTTAGGTAGACTAAATAATCAATCTTCCCTAGTCCAGCAGTCACTCTTAATGCCAGTTGCAGTGGATGATAAACAATTCCATTTGCTGGATATCCTCAATCTGGCTAGATTCCAAAGGGAATTACACATCTCTGCAAAACAGCATTGAATTCCACTCAGTGCACAATTGTAAGGAACCAGCTGCAGTGATAGTGCCTTTGCTCAAAATAAGATGGCATGATTCAAGGTACAATTACATGGCAACCAGCTGCGATAGGATTTGGAGTTTGTGCATCATTCCAGGAACAAATGTTGAGCAAATTCCACATCCGCAGCCAATGCCGTTTGCCTTAGAGTTGTGCTTCGAATCAACCTCCATGCCATTTGTGTTGAGCAAACTCAAAATCTTTTCGCAGCTGGTCGCTTAACAACTGAACTTCAAATCCCCTTATCTTTTTACAGAGCGTCCTGACTAGCACAGTTTTTACATCAGAGACAGTTCTCTAAAGAACGCAACGACCAGAGCCGGGAAGAAGATCAGCTGCCCTAGCCGTTAACACGTTAACACATACCACGACTACTGTTCCGTCAGAATATCCCAAAGCATACTACTGTTCCATAAAAAGGAAAAAAGCTTAGTAATTACAGCTTTGCACATGTAGCTCCCTAAGGAAATGTGAGCCAGCTAGCGAAGAGAGGAAGGCATAGCGAGAGAGGAGGGTAATGAGAGGAGGGCACATTGCCTGGCAGTGCTGTGATGAAACAGGGGGCTGAATCGGACGTGAGAGCCAGTCAGCTCTGATAAGACTCAGAACCCTGCAGCGCAGAGTGGAGTGGAGGGGTTGGGCGTGCAGGTCGCTGCCTGGTTAGGTAACTAATGGTGCAACACAGGCTTCGCTCCAGTTGGAGAAGTGGCTGGACTCTGCCTGCAAATTAACAAAAGCGAACAGAAAATTCAGGGTCCTTTTGGGTTTTGGTTTCTTTTGGGTGGGAGTTCTGACTGACTGACACATTGGGTTTAAATGTTGAAAGGTGTGTAATGATAGCTTAAAGCTGTGGCCTGCGGGGTACTGAGGTGGGCATCAGGGTTCGCCGGGGCAGGTTTGGAGCATGGGAAATCTGTCCTCACCACTTTCAGCTTCTTTCCTTTTTTTCTCTCTCGTGCTCCCTCTCTCTCTCCCCCTCCGACCTTTCTCTCTCTCAATTCAATTTCTCGCCCTCCAGTCTCTTACCACGGTTTATTCTCTCTCTCTCTCGTACTTTTCCTTTCTCCCTCCATCATTGGCTGTGGAATCTTTAGACTTTAATGTCACAGGATGAGACAAATCTCTCAAAAGCAGCTGCCAGATCCTCCCCCTAATGTTTGTTCGCACATTTTCTTTGTGTTTTCACTCAACAGTTGCGCCTGAAGTAAACAACAGTGGATTGCTGAACGGTGATGATATCTGTCTTTTTGCTGACGTTAACTAGGTGTGATGCTCCACAGGCGACACTGAAACCCATTGACCACACCCACCCCCCCAGTCCCCCCCAATCCATATTGAATTAGCAGTGGAGGCTGTGATATCTTCTTGGCACAGAAACAACAATTTAGACCTCCCAACATCATTCATATAATTGATAGAGCTTATACGCGGATGTTCTCTATATTAAAAAATGTTCAACCTCTATTAATTGTTATCGTTTTACCATTTCAGTACAGTTTAAACAGGACAACTTGTTCAGAAACACATTTGATCTTATTGAAATCGAAATGTTCTCATCGAGTGTGCAATGTAATGAAAAGCTATATTTTTCAAGTGGCAAATGATGTAGTTGGTTTAAGCATAAAACCCATTGTAACAAGATATAAGTGTATTATGTGCATTTAATTTTGAAGCAAGGTTCACAATAAGGAAAATTGTTTCTTTTAATCTTTACACTCCAGGGCCCGTATTCATAAAGAATCTTAATGCAAAGAGTAACTCCTAGTGAGAAAATTCTAAGAAAATTCTTAGAAATGTGGGCGTTTACTCTTAAAATTAAAAAAAATCCTAGTAAAGAAAAAAGTAATTCAGAAAGCATCTTAACTCTTAAAAGAGGTCCTAAGGCCAAAATTGGTAGGAGTACAGACAAGGACTTTTAAGAGGCTTAAGAGTTCCTTCAGTAGAGGAGAAAACGGCAGAATTATGAAGAGGGCGAAAAAATGTGTTGCAGACAAAGACGCTATAGATTAGATCGTGCAGGGATTATGTTTGTGACCGATCTTATTAGAGACACGCTAACATCTCCGACATAGTGCAGAAATGCCATAGTGCCAGAAATTAAAGTAATCACTACATTAAGATATTTGGCAATTGGGAAAATGCAACAATGTAGCAGTGATGATTTGGGTCTGTCACAACCTTCTGTAAGCAGAGTGATCACACAAACAATTACTGCACTTTCAGAACCTCTTATTGTGTCGCAGTTAATTTCCTTTCCACTGGACATTCCCACCTTGCAGGCATAAAAAACAGCATTTATGAATATAGCAGCCTTGTTGTCGGAGTAATTGCTGGAACCCACATCCAAATTATTCAATGTGATCTCCGAAATACGTGATTCTACCACGGACACGTAAATTCAAACTCTGTGGCAGTTTCACGGAATGGCCGAAAATTCTGTGAAACTGCCACGGATCCTTAACTTCTAAATCTGTGACAGTTTCACGGAATACTTAAAATCGCTTTGTCTTCAAAAGATTGTGTCATACATAGCAACAGGGTCAGCCCCGCCTCCTCACTAAGATGACAGTTTTTGTCTTTTCCTTGCTCAGAGTTGCTCTTAGATCAGTCTGGAATCGCTCTTAAGCTAAGACTCCTATGTAAAAGTTTTTAAGCTAAATTAGGAGTTTTCTGAGACGATTCTTAGAATCTTTATGAATACGGGCCCAGAAATATACTCTACCATATGATATATAGCTTAATTATCCACAATTTAGGATATAGTATTAAAAGATAGTTAAATCATGTAATCAAGCACAAACGGAATTTGAAGTATTACGGAATAGCAAATAAAATAATTTGCTGACATATCAAACTTCCAACTTCAGTGTAGCTCGTACAAAAATACATGTGACGTGACCTTGCAGCACTCCACACTCAACCGTTGAGGAGCAATCGGCTCCGCTCGCGGCATCTCAAAATCTGACAAAAATCTTTTAAACTGACCTTTGTCGATCTGAAATGAAGACATATTCAGCAACTGCATGGCCCATTTCTCGCTTAAAATGTTTTCATAAACACGTTTGGGTGAATTATTTTTTTAGAGATCGTAGTCAGAATGCCATTAGAGTCTGTTTTGAAATTTGGGAGCGGCCAGCTGCCAGACCCACGTAACGCGCTCGTCCATTCAGTTTCTGGTAAGTGTTTTAACATAAATGTTCAAAGTTTTCATAACGACAGTAAGTGCTTTGTGCACATTAGCAGTGTACAGACAAACCATGCGACCCACACACGCACCGAACCAAGACAAGCGAACCAAACGGTTTGGATGGTTTTTCATGAACCGTGCCACCCCTAGTAGTAACCTAGTAGTACATCGTCCGTGACGCTTCAAGAGCACGTTGCAGCTTTAGTTTGGGTGCTGCTTTTGTTTATGCCTTGTCCTTATATGTTCTATCATATTAAACTATTATGGAATACAACCATCATCCTGCATTCGGGTCTCCCTCTCTCATCTACCACTCTCAACGTGACAGACTCTGGTAATTTAAAAAAGACTGTAGGTTGCATTTTGGTGAGAGTTATGTTTTAAGGAGTTTGACATACCTTGTTTTTTCCCCCCAAAAAATGCCTTATGGTTTTTGCCTCAACAGACCCATGGCTACAACATAGATAATTGAAATTCAACATACTGGGTCACGGAATTTTGTTTTATTAAATATTTATCCCAAAAAACTAAAGAATGTATACATATTTAGTTTGTTTTATGTGTACAAGCATGTAAACCATGATGAATAAGGCTTTTCAATGCATATTGTCAAGCCCCCCAGGGCTCCTTGACTAGGGTGCAAAGTAATTCTACCTTTTTGAAAACAATAGTGCTCGTAATTCATGAAAATAATAAGGGTTAATAATTTGCATAGATAATTGGTGGGTCTGTGTTCATGTATTAAAATTAGTCTGTTTTTGGACACTAGCAAATGTTTTTCAAATGTATCATGTTTTCACAAGACATTGACAATATATTAAATCAAATTCTGTGTCCAACATATTCGTTATTGTTTTTAATGAAACGTTGTAATTGAAAACATGTTAAATTTTTTAAATTAATTCACAATGGTTATTGCAATTAATTAAAACCAGCACTATTATTAAGAATGGACAAATCAGAGTTCATGTTGCCGAAATAATATAGTGTTGCCAAGCGAACGTGAGTGCCCCCCCGGTAGAACCGCGCCGGCTTCCTACTTCCTGTCTGTAATGTGTTTAGGAAAAAAGGTGACTGTCTAAAAAACACGACCAACTTTGAGGCACCATAGCTTTGGCTGTGTTTTACTGACAGGGATGAGCCACAACGCATTATTTGCGGGTAATTCTCCTCTTTCCAATGGTATCATGATGGTATCAGTTGCTAGCGTATAGGGTTCGCGAGATAATCGAGCGTCAAAATCACTTAGAGGGTTAAAAGTGGTAAGGCAGCGCCACACCACTTTGAAAAGTACTGGGGCAAATGCTAGCTCGCCACACATCTGTCGGCGGCTCTGAGCCATTACAACTTGGCCCTTGTCAATGTTGCTCAAATCTTTACGGTTGCCCATTATTCCTACTTATACATTTTGTCCTGAAAGTTGATGTTAGAAGCAGGAGAAATGGGCAAATGTACGGGTTTGAGCGACTTCGACAACGGCCAAATTGTGATGGCTAGACAACTGGGTCAGAGCATCTCCCCAAGAAAAACATTCAGAGCTAAAGCCAACATCACTGCTAGGCTACCGGGCACTGTGGTTCCCTGTTTTTATTTGTTCCAATACCTCTAAGCACAATGGATCCTTCTCCCTCTTGCACGCCTATGTATTCTGGAAACTCTGGATATATGAATTAAGAACTGTTTACCTTGATGAGGATGGTGTATTATTTATGAATTTTTGTAATTATTTTCCACAGAATTCTTAAAGGACAACTCCGGCGCAAAATGAACCTAGGGGTTAATAACACATTGGTACCGAGTCGACCATTCTCTGGAATATGTTTTCATGCAAATCGAATGAATTAGCATGGAGTTTGTGGTTCAACTGGTCGAGTCTGTTTTCCGAAGATGGCGCCTGGCTGTATACACAAACGTCTTTTTTAAACTATATTTTTTCAATAAACTGTCTGTACACTTACAAATGGCTCAATGCTTCGGTTTGCATGTAGGGACTGTCATTATGCTATCAATTAGCATGAAAGCATATCCCAGAGAACAGCTGACTCGGTACCAAAGTGTTATTAACCACTAGGTTCATTTTGCGCCAGAGTTGTCCTTTAAGTCGCTACATACTGTATGAGACAGTTTACATATTTGCCAACTATATCAAATTCAGAGGCAATGTCAAGGAAATTGTATCTGACAACAGTACTTTCGTATCTTACCTGAGCAGTGCTGTACAAAATGGCAGAGCCCACTGGCTTAGCTGGAATGCTGCAGCCAGGACACAGACCATGACCAGGGGTGGGTTGTCACGTGTTACAAATAACACCAAAGAGTAATAGAGTACAGTTTCAGAGGAAAAAGTAGTTTAGTTACTTTCTGTATAAGCTTGCTGCCCAGTCTGGTTCATTTACTAGTAAAGAGTACTCTTTACTCTTACTCAAGTATTTTTTGAAAATAAAGTACTCTTTACTTATTAAATTTGACCTACTTTTTTGTCTTAAGTAATTTGTCTAAATTTGTATTATTATTTTAGTTTGTGATATGATTTTAGTTTTGTGATTTGGTGTTCCCTCCCTTTGAGTCTGCTTAGAAGGCCTGTGCGCACAGACGTAGCTACCTGCAGTATTTATGGAGATAGAGCTCCCTCAAGCTGGACTCACACACTTCCCCTTTGGGTCCGATTACAATGACCCCCCACCAACGCGTGAGGAAGAGGATAGGACTAAACTGTTTGCCAAGTAAATGTTAGAAAATGTTACAGTACGTGTTCAGGAGTTACTCAAAACATACTGTAGCTAACCAACACTGTCATAGTTAACTAGCTAGCTTTTCTGCTGTATCATACCAACAAACATAATGATGAACAGATAGCTACAGATATAATTGACATGTTAAATGCATAGTCCCGTAGTACTTGCACGCTTGCTATAACCAGCATTGTGATTGATGTGACAGCACTTTTGTTTTAGGTTAGTAAAGAGCAGTGAGCCCTAGCTGAGGCCAAAGCAGGCATGGAAGATTGACAGAGCGGAAGGAAACATTTTTGTATATTGTGCTGGATTCATCTTTACTAGTAAATGAACCAGACTGGGCAGCAACAACTTTAAAAACCAGCTTATACTTAATACATGAATTAGACTGTATTGACCATAGAAATGGTAGGTATAGAAAGGCCATTCCAATTCAAATCAATGTAGCAGAATGGTCAGAGCGGCAGCCATTTTTATGTGTACCATTCCATTGCAAAGATCTAGCAGCCTACTTCTGCATTAAACCGATTTGTTTGTTGTCACCGTGACAACTAACAACAATCACCATTTTGTTGGGTACTAATCGAATGACCACGCCAAGCAGTTCAATGGCCTTTCTATCCATTCTATATCTATGGTATTGACTCATACTTAAGCTCAGAACTCTTTATTAATAAAGTATTCTTTAGTTTTGTAATTGATTTAAAAAAATTCAGCATTACTATAGGCTGACTGTGTAAAACAAATGCCTAGTCAAACAGGAAAAATGCATTTTGTGTTTGTACCCTCTTAAATTATAATTTCTTTGTTGTTACTATGGTGTTAATGTATGGATTGTTTTTAAACTAATACTTTTTGACCAAGTACTCTTTCACTCCTACTTTTAATCATTTTTTTATTTTTTTCAGGTGGGACTTTTACTTTTAATTAATTACATTTTGGGACAAGTAACAGTACTTGTACTTTAGTACAGATTTTCAGTACTCAATCCAACCCTGACCACGGCCACATGACGCAGTTGTGCTACAAAGCATCGACTTAGACCGAAAAGCCACACGGAGGCCACTAAATTTATTTTATTTCCCATTTAATTAACCAAGTTAGCCGATTGAGAACTGATATTAATTTGCAAACGGCCAAGATAAAGCATAAAAGTGCAAATACAGCACAAATACAGCACAAACCTTTTTATACTGTACACAAAAATAGTCAAAAATAATCTATATACTGTACAAAATGTGCAAAATGAGATTAAAGGTTAAAGGAGAATTCCGGGCGATTTCAAAACGTAGCTCTGTTGTTTGCATATCGGAAGTGCTGTCAGTAGCGTTAATAACTCAAATAATCTGTATTGCCAAAACCATGTTTACCTTTTGGTGCCAGTATACAACCATTACGCATTTACGGGGCAAGTTATAAAATGTGCTTTGAGCCACTAAACATGTTCCAAATGTCATTACTAGTCCATATCCATGTGCAGTTATTCCTTATAGTGAACACAGCTAATTTTAACAAATAAGTTTGTGTACATACCTCTGTTTATTTCCCATTTTCCAGTAAAGTCCACACTAGTCGATTGTCCAAGTCATACAATGCAATATTCCAAAACGTATTTTTTCCGCAAAAAAAACTATTTGCCGTGGGTATATCCATAAACTACTTTCACAATATTGATCGGCTGTAACCTGACAATTGCCTTCACAGCTCCCAACAGTTCAAGAGTTCAAGAGTTATCGCGCATGTGCATAGGTAACTAAGCAACAATTGACTCAGTCTGTGAGCTGCCAAGGAAGCGGTGTCAGGTTACCAGGCAGACTTGTTACATATTATTTGGACATAACCACGGCAAATCGCTTTTTTGCTGAAAAAATACTTTTTGGAATATTGCATTGTATGACTTTGACAATCGACTAGTGTGGACTTGGGAAATGGGAAATAAACAGAGGTATGTACACAAACTTATTTGTTCAAATTCGCTGTGTTCACTGTAAGGAATAACTGCACATGGATATGGACTAGTAATGACATTTCGAACATGTTTAGTGGCTCGAAGCACATTTTTTAACTTGCCCTGTGAATGTGTAATGGTTGTATACTGGAGCAAAAGCTAAACATGGTTTTGGCAATACAGATTGTTTGAGTTATTAACGCTACTGACAGCACTTCCGATATGCAAACAACAGAGCTACGTTTTGAAATCGCCCGGAATTCTCCCTTAAGTCAATAAATACATCATGGTGGCAGAACAGGTAAAGAGAAAAACATTTCCACCAAATGCAGAGATTCATATATAGTACATTCTAGTCAGAAGTGGTGCAGAGATACCATAGGTTGATTAACATAATAATATATGCCTATATTATGTGCATTTTAATTATGTGATGAAGAAGCTGAATCTCCTAGAGATAGATGTTCCTATTTAGGGACAGTGTTATATTCATTTCACATTTCTGAAATGAATTTCTACATTCATTTCACATTTCTAAAAAAATCTAACAGTTGTCTTTCAAGTTATATCACACTTATATTAATTTCTGTGAACAATCTACAATTGTATGTAGTTTTGCAGTCAATTCCAGTCCTTGGTAGCAGAGAACCGGAAGGAACAATGGCCAAAGGAAGAGTAATCTTTAGCGGATGACCAGTGAATTATCCCTTTTAGGCAACAGGTATCAGTTAGTAAATACTGTAGTGACAAGGGAACTAAGTCATTATTTGGGCTCAGCTTTCCACAAATCTTATTTCTACATCTGACTATGCAAACATTTCAAGCTGTTCTAATGGCGATACGTAAAAAATCGCACAAATCATGAAATTCGTACAAATGTGTACATTTCCAGAGCCATGGAAATGCAATCCTACAGTATGTTATGCCTGAACTACTGTAAATGTTCCCCAAGTACTTTAATGTTCAAATTTTAATGGCCATATCCATAAGTCTGTCTAGGTAATGTGGCAACATTTCCATTACGTACAGTATTGCCATGAGAACAGGTGAACATTCAGTGCTCTGCGAGTCCCTTCATTGGGATATTAAAGATACAGGATGTGATGGCCACCAATTGTAAAACTGGTGCTGTTGAAATAATACAGGGTCCCTAACAATTGTGTATTGTACACTGAACAAAAATATAAATGCAACAGTTAGTTTTTTTGCCCCCATTTATCATGAGCTGAACTAAACGTTTTAAGACTTTCTATGTACACAAAAGGCCTATTTCTCTCAGGGGGATTCAGCACCATGGCCAGCTCCGTAGCCTAAGGAATCACAAAGGATTCAGTAGGCTGCAGACCTGGCCGTGGGGCTGAATCCACCTGTTGTGGCTTTAAATCACCACGTGGGACTTGTCAGTTTCACTCACTCAAAACTTGCGACATCTGTGGCATTGTGCTGTGTGATGAAACTGCATATTTTAGATTGGCTGGCCACAATAAAAGGTCAAAGGCACACCTGTGCAATAATCATGCTGTCTAATCAGCATCTTGATATGCCACACCTGTGAGGTGGATGGATTATCTTGGTGTATTAATGCTCACTAACACAGGTTTGGACAGATTTGTGAACAATATTTGAGAGAAATAGGCCTTTTGTGTACATAGAAAGCCTTAGATCTTCTATTTCAGCTCGTGATAAATTAGGGCAAAAACGAAAGTGTTTTGTTTATATATTTATTCAATGTATGTGGTGATTTATCACTCTTTCTAAATTGGAATTCCATTAATAACTGGGGTATAACAGTGACTCTACTTTGATTATGCACATCATATACACATAACTTATTATTGGCTGGCTTTGCCTCCACCTGTTGGCTGGGACCCAAACCCTGGTCTAGACCACTGAACCACATAACAACCTTTAAAAATGCAGTAATTACTACCTCAAAACACAACTAAAAAACCAAGGGAGGTAAAAGCCACTATGTTCGTGAAATGACCCATCGCTATTTAAAATGATAACCAAGGCAGGCATTACAAGACAACAATTGATTATAGTAACTCAAATCATTCCAAATAAATATGTAAGGCACTACAATTTAGCATCTTTTAACATTCATTCTTTTTGGCAAGTTCGACTTTTCAACTCCCTTATCCCGGGCAGCACTGTATCAATTTGAGCCTTCCCATCCTTGGTCTCCATACATACTGTAGGTCAGATATTACGGGACAGGGTTGACCCCTGGCAGTTGTCCTGCAAAGCAGCAAGTTAGCCCACAACGCCAAGCGGAGCCCCACAAAAAAAACAGTTCCTTTAACAGAAAGCTTCCTCTATGCTTGATTTTTTTTTCAAAGATAAGAAAAACACAAAAGAAACACAGATGATGTATAAAAAGAAATGTGTAAGACAGTGAAATACAGGAAGTGGAAGGTGTCAAAGACCACCCTGTCGGCACCAACCTCGGCAGCGCTGCTCAGGCTGTCCTGGTCCTCGCTGGCCCGGACCATAAGGAGGAAGCTGTGCTGGTCAGTCTCAAAATCTATGGTTCTTGTCAGACTGATCTCGCCCGTGTCCGCCTGCATGCTGAACAGACTGCTGGGATTTATGAGCAGGCTGTAGCTGATTGGTTGCTTCTGGAAGGACACGGCTGGGGTCATCAGGAAGCTGCGGTAAAGAGGGGGAGGTAAAAGGAATTATGTATTTATTAAGATCCCCATTAGCTGCCATCCATTAGTCACATTTACACTTCCTGGCGACTACACAGAACATAGACTATGACATCATATGGAACGCTCATACACTCGAACAGCTTGAAGAAGGAACTATAAATATAAACACATAATAGACATTTTATATATATATATATATATATATATATATATATATACTGACAAAACACACATCATAGTGAACACATATACTGTGTTGTTTTAGAGAGAGAATTATGGACACGTTCAGCAAGGTTATTTGTCTTAGTGATTAGAGACACTCATTAAAAGAGAAGGAAAAAAATAACTTGTGATTTGTAGAAACAAAAAGCTGAACTTTGGTCAAGGTTTTCGCTTCTCTCTGGAGTTCAGCAAGAATAATCACCCAAGATGTTACTTACTGAGCTGATGACTAAGTGATGTTGGTTCCTATTAATCAAAAGTGAAGCGACCTGAGCTAATAGATGACCCAGACAGTCATGTTCAAATCACTAACGGTCGCCTACAGGACACAGTGGTACTAAAACCCTGCGGCATTGTGGGAGCAGGAATGAATAATAGTTTTTCTGGCAGTAAACATGATATTATGGTGGTCGTGTGCATGTCACGCATGTTTAACATACATAATCACAAGTTGATACAAATGTTTTAATGAACTGTATGTATAATCGCTAACGCTGAGCCACAACACAGCCAACGATGAGTTGGAGCAAATAGGGCCATATGTAAACGTGTGTCACAATAGTAGGTCCTATACCAAATAACTATGCATGATTCTTGTAAGCTCAGGGCTCGATGCGTAATGTTTTATGGATGAAAAACCATGTTTATGTGCGTTGGGACAGTATGATAATGTGTGTAAATCACAATAAATCAGTGTCATGTTTATGTATTAGAATGATCTGTGAATACCAGTGAATGATTTTCTGCATGTATTAGTCTTCTCAATTCCTTATTATTTGAAACAATGCCCCTTGTAACATGTGGCATTATATTGTGTATGTGCATGTTTGTGACATTCGTGTTACAGTGTGCGGTGCTGTGTGCAATCTTATGTGTGTGTCTGTACGTTTGGCTGGGTTTCTCTTCACAGTGCGTGCACCATACTCACGGCTGTCCCTCCGGCGTGTTCTCAGGTAGTGAGATAGTGAAGGAAGTGTTGGAGAACTGCGGCGCTCGGGCCCCCGCTATGACGGACACCACTGCTGGGTTACTTCGGCTCCCCAGCCGGTCAGCGGCCACCATGGTAAGCAGGTACTCCCGATCCCTCTGCAAAGGAAGGCCTGTTGTCCTCACATGACCGCTCTTCCTGTCCACTTCGAAACGCCCATCGCCGCCTGCAGTCAAATAAACATTGGTAGTTAGATGTTATCCCTTACCAAAAGGATGAAGCTTGGATGACTTTCCGGAGATGACAGTTGGGATGGATTGAGGTTGTGTCAAAGGACTACAAGCTGGATTTGAACGTTTGCCAATAATGTAGATGTGCCAGAGGCTGCAGCATTACCCCTAGATCAGGGCAAAACTAATTTTCTACAATTCAGTTATGAAACAGAACATTTGTTATGTTACGTATTAAAGGTGATTTACTTGTAAAGTGGGGTCGATGTGTATTAACAGCATTTATTAAGGCGATGAGAACCTTTAAAAATAGATGTGAATACACGGATTCTAATATTAGTGTAACTGATACACCGTTTCACCTTTGCATTTCCACCCACAGTCATAATATATTGCCATATTATTTCCGCTGAACTCGTCACTATACACAATATCCCATATAAGGCAAATGCTTATCTATGTGAGGACCAGCTTGAGACATTCATAAACCAGAATAAAAACATAGAATCCTATTGTTTAATTGCAAATAGTCAAAAGTGTGTGGTCGCTGGACGGGAAATGCTTACCGTCAGACAGGAAGTACTCCACCTCCCCGTTGTTTCCCTCGTCTCCATCCTGAGCGTGGAGCTTGTAGACAAGGGACCCGGCCTGGGTGTCGGGAGATACCACTGCCAGGTAGGGGGAAGGGGTCATGGTCCATTTGGGAACGTTGTCATTCACATCAGTCACCGTCAGCTCTAACCGCACCAGGTACCAGTCAGGACCTGAAGAAGGAAAGTAAAGGTCGGTCCAGTTGGTTAAGCGTGGTGCCAGGGGAGTGATTCATCAGGCTTATCCATATGTCAAGTGTACATACACACAATAAGTTGCATTTGACAAACGCATCTGCTAGATTTGTAATATTAGTATCATAGAGATTACTTAACATGTTGAAAAACAGACCATAACCAGGGGCATCTCTGAAGTCTTGTGTTATCTGAAGTATTTATTAAAAGTAAAATAAAAATAAAAATAAATAAAAAAAATATATATATATATATATATATACATTTTTATATTTTTATTTCAGAAACAGGATAATAATACATTTTAATGCTCAAAACAAGCTACAAGGCACATGAACCAATCACTATGCTCTGAAAGCCATTAGGGTGCATTAGGTGACAATACAATCATCAGCCATTAGTCCACTTTCACTTAAAGCCATGCTAAAGCATCTTAATGGGTTGCACTACCCAATACTGCACTTGTCACATTCAGATGGCAACAACCCCTCATAGCGGTTCAGTCACAATTATGAAATGTTGAGTGCTTCCCTAAATGTATTAACAGAATATAGCTATCAATTGAAATCTACACATACACATACACACGCAAACTCCACACACACCTACAGAGAGGCACAAAGCAGGGCTTCTTCTGTCAGAGAGTGTAACACTGAATGAAGGTTCTCAAAAACAACCACATTTGTACAGATCCTGTCCCCCTAATCTGTCCCTCATCCATCATAACATTCTCTTTATCGTCGACTTCCCTATTCCATGTAGCCCATGTATTTGAATGATGTTCCCTGTAGCGCATGTGTCTGAATGATGTTCCCTGTAGCGCATGTGTCTGAATGATGTTCCCTGTAGCCTATGTTTATTAATGATGTTCCCTGTAGCACATGTATTTGAATGATGTTCCCTGTAGCCTATTTTTATGAATGATGTTCCCTGTAGTGCATGTGTCTGAATGATGTTCCCTGTAGCCTATGATTATGAATGATGTTCCCTGTAGCGCATGTGTCTGAATGGTGTTCCCTGTAGCCTATGTTTATGAATGATGTTCCCTGTAGCCTATGTTTATGAATGATGTTCCCTGTAGCGCATGTGCCTGAATGATGTTCCCTGTAGCGCATGTGCCTGAATGATGTTCACTGTAGCCTAAGTTTACGAATGATTTTCCCTGTAGTGCATGTGTCTGAATGATGTTCCCTGTAGTGCATGTGCCTGAATAATGTTCACTGTAGCCTAAGTTTATGAATGATGTTCCCTGTAGTGCATGTGTCTGAATGATGTTCCCTGTAGCCTATGTTTATGAATGATGTTCCCTGTAGCACATGTGTCTGAATGATGTCCCTGTAGCCTGCCTGCATGATGTTCACTGTAGCCTAAGTTTAAGAATGATGTTCCCTGTAGTGCATGTGTCTGAATGATGTTCCCTGTAGCCTATGTATATGAATGATGTTCCCTGTAGCGCATGTGCTTGAATGATGTTCACTGTAGCCTATGTTTTGAATAATGTTCCCTGCCGTGCATGTGTCTGAATGATGTTCCCTGTAGCCTATGTTTATGAATGATGTTCCCTGTAGCACATGTGTCTGAATGATGTTCACTGTAGTGCATGTGTCTGAATGATGTTCCCTGTAGCCTATTTTCTTTGAATGATGTTCCCTGTAGCCCATGTTTATGAATGATGTTCTCTGTAGCCTATGTTTATGAATGATGTTCCCTGTAGCGCATGTGCCTGAATGATGTTCACTGTAGCCTATGTTTTGAATAATGTTCCCTGCCGTGCATGTGTCTGAATGATGTTCCCTGTAGCCTATGTTTATGAATGATGTTCCCTGTAGCACATATGTCTGAATGATGTTCCCTGTAGCCTATGTTTATGAAAGATGTTCCCTGTAGCTTATGTTTATGAATGATGTTCACTGTAGCCTATGTTTATAAATGATTCCCTGTAGTGCATGTGTCTGAATGATGTTCCCTGTAGCCTATTTTCTTTGAATGATGTTCCCTGTAGCCCATGTGTCTGAATGATGTTCCCTGAAGCCTGTGTGTCTGAATGATGTTCCCTGTAGTCTGTGTGTCTGAATGATGTGCCCTGTAGCCTGTGTCTGAATGATGTTTCCTGCAGCCTGTGTGTCTGAATGATGTTCCCTGCAGCCTGTGTGTCTGAATGATGTTCCCTGTAGCCTATTTTCTTTGAATGATGTTCTCTGTAGCCCGTGTGTCTGAATGATGTTCCCTGAAGCCTGTGTGTCTGAATGATGTTCCCTGTAGCCTGTGTCTGAATGATGTTCCCTGTAGCCTGTGTGTCTGAATGATGTTCCCTGAAGCCTGTGTGTCTGAATGATGTTCCCTGTAGCCTGTGTCTGAATGATGTTCCCTGTAGCCAGTGTGTCTGAATGATGTTTCCTGTAGCCTTCCTAAATAAAGTTCCCTGTAACCTGTGTCTGAATGATGTTTTCCGTAGCCCATGTGACTGAATGATATTCCCCATAGCCCATGTTTCTGAATGATGTTCCCTGTAACCTATGTTTATGAATGATGTTCCCTGTAGACCTTTTTTAATGATGTTCCCGGTAGCCCATGTGTCTGAATGATGTTCCCTGTAGCCTGTGTGTCTGAAAGATGTTTCCTGTAGCCTGCCTCAATGATGTTCCCTGTAACCTGTGTCAGAATGACTTTCCTGTAGCCCAAGTGTCTGAATGTTGTTCCCTGTAGCACATGTCTGAATGATGTTCCCTGTAGCCCATGTCTCTGAATCACTTTCCCTGTAGCCCATGTGTCTGAATGTTGTCCCCTGTAGCCCATGTGTCTGATTGATGTTCCCTGTAGCACATGTGTTTGAATGATGTTCCCTGTAGACTCTGTCCCTCTCTCCTCATCCTCCTTCCCTACTGCAGCTGTCAGGTAGAAGAGACAGCAGGTGTTCTGTCAGTGGCTATGAAAGGACCAATCACCAGCAGAATCAAAGAACCCAAGATGCTGTCACTCTGTTCCCCCTCTGACAGGCTGCCAGCTATTTATACCAGTCAAAGAGGAACAGACCGAAATCACAGGGAAAGAAGCAGGGTGAATAGCAGAAGAAGAACCTAAATGGAGCATCATGTGAGAGAAACAGAGAGAACCCGAGAGGGGGGTTCGGACAGAGAGAGAGAGAGGAAGGGAGAGAAAGACGCAACAGACAGAACGACATGAAACAGTAAAAGAGAGATCGTCAAGCAAAAAGGATTGAAGGATAAAACCATTGACAGGGTGCAAGACAGATGGAAATGCATAATGCGTTGTCACCTACTAAGTAAGCTGTGCTCGTGATCCAACATCTCACATTAGCACAGCTAACGCGCCAGACAGCAAGGTCAGTTATGCCTCGCAACCGCCAATTACAATCAACCGCGTTCCGGTTGAAAACTACTCCAGTCAGCGATAAACAATGTCCTCATGGATTATTTCTCATCTGATTATGTATCTGTCTTGGGGAAAAAAGGGGGGTGGCCCATCTCTACCAGGCACCACATGCTCGCTATTTGCCCCAGTCATTCCAGAACACCTGCTGACCTCGACAATTCCAATAGAATTGGCGACCGACCACCTGCCACTAAATCGGTGCCCACGTGGCGCTTGCTGTCTTGTATCACAAAACGACATGCAATTTATTCATAGGCTTTCATCATGTTATTACTGTCTTGGAGTACCATGAAACTGGTTACACAAGTGGAAGAAAAAATTAGGTTAAACCAAATGATCGGGTCTCTTCAGAAAATAAGCGATATAAATCAAATGACAGCAATACAGATGGCAGCAGGACTGTTGCACTGCACTCACAGAGCCCAACTTCTGCAAGC